>APFE030928176.1:188825-258870 GCA_000404065.3 Pinus taeda | reverse complement strand
AGGATGTTGTGAAATACCTGAAAGAGACGGCGCTCGATTCCGACGGTCGGATTCTCCACAAAGTCCACGGGAAGTTTCTTGCCAAAAAGCCCTTTTCTCTCCCTCAACAGTAAAATGGTAAAAATGACATGGTAAAAAGTCTTTTTATAGGTTTTTTGGATGAATAAATACTAAATTTGTTTATTTTTCACCATGGAAGGACATTTTTCAATGTATTTTTGCCTATCTTAAAACAGGTATGAGTAATGTGTCGTTTTTGTGCAGGACAAAGGGATTTTCAGGGAAACTTGTCATTTTTCACGAACCAAACATTAGAGTCATCTTTTAAGCCCTTTTCTGACTCCTAAAAAAAGATTGCCGAGCGTTTCTTTTACACTCGTTAAAACGGAATTAAAAGACGGTTCCCTTATAGCCCTTTTCTGACCGTAAAAACAGGAAAAGATTGCCGGATTTTTGTCGTTTCAAATTCGATATTGGAAATAAAACGACGTGTCCTTGATCGCTTTTAACTTTTCAGGTCAAAGACACTAACTATGAAAATATCCTTGGTCGCAAGATCAAGCGGTTCTCCTAGGTATTATTTTATACTTTTTCGGGCTTAGGAGACACAACTTTACGAAAAAGTTCAATCTGGAGTCTTCTAAAGTTTTTCAGACTCTCTAAATATGAAAAACGCCGAGTTTCTCCTATACTGGACTCGTTAAAATTTCACAGTAAAGGACCTGTTCTATTACAAACAGGAACGGACCACTCCTTCTTAGGGTTCGAATCCAAAACTAAGTTGGACTCATCCGAAGGATGAGCTTACAAACAAGCATATGTTATCCTCCTCAAGCTTGTAAAAAATAAAGAGGTACTTGCCAGAAATGGTGGTGGAAAAATGAGAAGAATGAGCCTATTTGATATCCTTTTGTCTCAGAAATAAAACCTTACTACCACTCTTGAACACGACACTTATTCATTCGCCTGGGTTGGGAAATCCCTTGTCTCACAGTTGACCAAGATCATTAACATCTTTAGCCGGGTTATGGGAGTCAACTTTGAGTCATTCGTCACCAAACCATCTGTTGTGTTGTTATGTGCTCAAGAGGTCTGTAAACAAAACATTCAACCGCAAAATACCTATCATTCATTATGTCATCATTGAGTCAGTCCTTGCAGCAACATTTCTTCAACTTGAACTATGATTTCGTGTTGTGGGCTTGCCTGCGACGAGTCGCTTTCTATCGACATCAGCACATTATCTAGAAAGTTGACATAGAAATCGTCAGTACCTTGAGGTCTTCATGCATCAATGGCAGGTTTCTCGCCTTCGACGTCAGTTTTCATCATTGACTTGCGATCGAACGATTCCATGAAATGTTCGACACCGACTCATTCATTCACATCTCATGGATTGTGCTGGGTACTTTGAGAACCATTGACAATACTGGTGGTCTCTCTCACACTTGTTAACAGTTTACATCATTGACTGGTAATCAAGTGGTTTCTACCATGTTCGACATCGACTCATTTATTCACATGGCTAGAATCGTACCAATTCGGGAAGTAAAGATGAAGACCCTGGATCTAGTTTCCACCATCCAGGCTGCGAGGAGTTTTGTATTCATTATATTGTAGACCAATTATAAGCAGATGGCTGCGTCCATACTGTGTCTACATGAGTCTATGATTATGATGTACTATGAAATCATTCCTGTATCAGAGAAGTAGTTAGTCTGTTAGTTAAAGTTTTTGATCTGAGTATGGGAATGCCTACCTCAGCGATGATATAATCTTATACATGTATTTTGTGTTGAAAATTGCAGGTTCTGACTGGGCTCTCTACAGATGATCCTCGAAATGATAAAGTACTTCACCCTTCCTATATGATTTAACACCCTTATCTATTACAGGCTTCGTACTTTAGGGGGCAATCTGTTACACTGAAATTTGTCACCATGACTATCTGCAGTTAATATGGCTCCATCAGTAGTCATATTATCCTCCTTGTCAAGCCTCATACCTCTGCTCTTCATGTCAAACTTCAAAAAGAGAGAAAGTCACTTAAAAACATGTTTATCTCTGGTACGCAGGTTCTCTCTACCTTGCCTGCGTGTACGCACTCCAAACACCCTGTACCTGCGTACTTGTACGCTCTGTAAACCAAAGGATGGGTGCATACCCCTGTAAAGGTCAAAAAGCGCGAGTTTCATCTTTAAAAAGTTACTTGTGGTCACTTCTAGAGCATTCTAGAAGATTGTTTGACGTGTATTGAGCGCCTCCAGATGGTTCATGCATCCCTATGATAGAGGAACTTATCCCATCAAGAGAGGAGCTACCCCATCCAAAAGAGGGAGTATCCCATTGATGTTGGAACTGAATAACTTCCTCTAGAACACTATAAATACAGGCATTGGGCCAGAGGAGGGGAGGTTGAAAGCTGAACATTCCAAAGGGTAGATGCTGCTGAAATTAGGACTTCCTTGTAGAAGCTTGTGAGGAGAGATTCCCATCCTTTTCTTGTTTCATTTGGAAGTGGGTGAGCTTATCAAAGTAAAGGAAAACTCTTGCTGGACCCTGGGAGGAACTTGCACAACACCAAGGCTCAGGTTGTAATGGTTTCTTTTGTTTCCTATTAATACAAATAAGTCCATTCTTCTCAACAATTTGTTCTTAATGAGTTGTTTCATATACTCCTTGGTCTATATGTTGAATATGTTTTATTTTATGAGATATTCAGGTGCTATGTAATCGTTTGATTGTTAGTGAATGCAGGTTTCGAAGTGAAGGAGGAGCTCATCTGGATCAACGAAGCTGGACTACTACAACAGCGTTGGACTACAGGTAGGATCTAAATCACTTGATTTCTCGTATGATAAATGCATGTTTAGAGAAGGATTGCTCTTAATTGTCTTGTTTGTCACTAGAAAGTCTTAGGCTTCTAGGGAGGTTGGTTTTGTCCGCAAGATTAACTCTTTCCGCATGACAGTAGACATTTTCAATTTCTTTCTCAATCACTGTAACTCAGTTTTTTCTCCTCATACTAGGGGCTTGATGGCTTCCCTGTCATTCATATCAGCACCCAACTTGATGATTAATTATTTAAAGCCTTAATTCTGCAAATATAGAGCCCTAGATTTGTCCTTCTCTTGTTTGATTCTATTCGAGGTCTTATCTAAGGGTTTCTTTTCTTGGGTATTTGTTAATGAAGCTTTGGCTAAGTAACTGTACAACATCTCACTTTTCTGCATGTGAAAATTTATTTTATCATGCAAGGGAACATCTGCAATATTGAGAGATACATCTATTTTTTTAAAATATGCTCCTGAAGGGAGTTACTGAATGGTGGGATGTAAAAGGGAGATTTTGAGTTTATTCCTCTCTAGGTCCATGGTTGCTAGTAGTCTAATCTGAAAGGAAGAAGGAGCCTGCATTGCTAGCTGAGACATCACCTTGTCCTTCATCATCTAACTCTTCTATTCAATTTCCTAATAATTTTTAATATTCATATCTTTTACAGAAGAGTTTCCTTCTTCTGTGGACACCTTCAAATTTGTAGAACTAGAGGGCACAATAAGCTCAGGGTTAGACAGGATCATTAAAAGTCCCGAATGATTATAGTTATCTTATGTTAGCTTCATCTAAATTTCCTCCTCATCCTTAGGTTGAAATTTGGCTTTGTTTGAAGGTTGTACCTCCATATCAACATCCATTGCTTATGCTGTATTCATTTTTGAAGCCTCTTCCTAACTACAAGAGTCTCAATCTCCAACTTTAAACTGATGGACGAAGAATCTTGATTTGCCTTCCATTTTATTTCAGGCCTACTTTCATGAGAGTAGGGTGTTGAACTGACACTTTTTCTCCTCCAAGAGATGACTTGGTGAGGGTCATACTTCCATGTCTCTCATAATTCAAAATGGAATTCCTTCATAATTACCTAAATCTAGGTAAAAGCTTACCTGGATTTTACTATGAATGCGTCCACTGCATTTTCCAATTTGAATAAATATGCTCTGTGCCTAGGAAAGAATTGAACCTGGCTGACATGCGAGATTTGTGTTATAAATTCCAAGGCAAAAATTCGCATATGCATAAAAAGGGGTAATCTATAGGGTTTCTCTTCACACCCATATAATCTAATCTCTGTAAGATCTTCAAATAGGTAACAATCTCCTACCCTCGTATCCTTACTAAGTTGCAGTAACTATTTCTCTTGCTGTAAAATTATTAGGGTTGGTACACCATTCAGGATAGTGTAGGAAGTTTCCATGAAGGTGGATAAGAACTAAGAGAATCCTTCATTATTTGGCTTCTTCTTAACCACACTGGTCCACTCAACTAATGGCCTTCTTTGCTTGTTGGAATCAAAGGCACTTAGGCCCAGGTATTAAAATTTGTCAATGTTAGTGTATAGAAATAGATAGACTAGAATGGAAGGATGCCTTAAGGAATTGGCAAGATGGAAGTTCTCAAACTGAAAATTTCTAGATTGAGCTAGGTAAGAGGGTATGTCTAAAGGTACACCCAACTACAGCATTTGGCTTAGGAATCCTAGGGCTAGCTTGGTGACATTATTTGCATCATCCTCATGAAGTAACAATAGAATGGAAGCTAGGATTTTCTACGCATCTTGTGAAAGGAAGTACATAGGGTAGGTTTCAGTTTCTTGTGGAATTTGAGTCCCTAGGTGAAAAATAGTTGTAAACAAAGATTTTTTAAGTTTCTTCTGATAACTCAGGGAAATTTAAAAGTAAAGAGGTGTTAGTAAATGGTTGGGAGTTTTGTAAGTTAGGGAAACATAAATATTTGTGAACAAGGTCAACTGTAACCTTGAGGATTTTCTCCCCCTTAGAAGAACAAACAATTCCTTTGAGAGAGATGTGTAAGGCTAACCAAATTATGAGTTATGGGAAGTGGGATTTAGTTGGGGTTAGAGATGTAGTTGGGGTTAGAATGTAGTACAAATCAAACTCCACGAACCTAAAGTAATCCTCCTTGCTCAAAAAAAGACCAAAGCTATCAAAATGAAACTTTTGATGGTCTAGGGGACAAAAGGAGTCGTGAATATCACCCTCTACATCCATTAATTCTTTAGTATATGGATTAGGGCTTGCAAACCTTGGGGCCGACTTCTTACCTCTATTTAACTTAATCATGGTGACTAATGGAGTAGAACATGGTCTAAATACTTGCTACTGGTGAGAATGGATGATAAGATGAGGTGTACAGGTTGGCAGCTAACTTGCACACTATTTAAAGAGCTTTGGTCCTTGAAAACAATGAGAAAATGACACGGATACCCACTAAAAAAACCCCTTTTAACCTTTTTTACCGAGCGAGAAAACCAATTTACCGATGGGCATGGGAGATGGGTTGGTGATGTGACAAATGACAGATATGGAGAGATGAAGTGGCAGAGAGAGAAAGCATGCAGTCCCGCTTGGCTAGCTCACTTGACAGGTACAAAAGGTCACTTGTTGAAATTGAGAACATTTTGGAAGAACATTTGGTGCTTTGCACCCTTCTCCTTTAGCATTTTTTGGCTAATGGGTCGGGATTGGGATCTTGCTTCCCGCCCACCCCCCTCCTCCTACTCCCGCCGCTCCCCGACACACACTTTTAACCTTTGTGCTATTGGTAAGGCGCAATTAATGCGATGCAACTGCTTGGAAGAAGGGGGCACAATTTTCCATTGAAATTGTCTGGCATTTAATCCTTGGGTTCATTAATTATGCACCAAGTCTTAAAAAGGTTAGACCATATAATAATTGTAATGCCCATAATAATAATAATATATAATAATATGATAAATGATATTAAATGTATAAGTAATAAAAACATATAAAGAAAAGATAACAATATTAATAAATAACAAATAACGAAGAAAATATAATAATGAAACAAATAAAATAGTAAATAATAAAGTGGAGTTCTAAATATTTATATATAAAAGTAAAGTATAAAAATAGTAAAAATAAATAAAGTTAACAAAAAGTAAAAAATAATAAAATAAGAAAGAGTTAAACTAAGAGAAATATTGAATTAAGTAAAACATAAAACAAAGAAAAAAATGTTGCATGTTGACACATGGATTGTGTGCATGTGGATCTGTTTCCAATTCCCTTCCATTTTTGGAACATTTGGCTCTATTTAATGGACGAAGAGAGAAATGAGATGAAATTCTTATCGAGAAGAGTGTTGAGAGGCAAAGGAAACCTTGGTCGTACTACATCGATTGAGGGCTCAAGGGTGGCCAATTGTAGAAATATTATGTGCAGCTAAGCCTAAGGTTGGGTGGAGATTCGTTCCCAAAACTTTATTGCGGTTAGCGAGATTCAAATAGCATTCAACTATGAAATCACAAGTAAGGAATTACATCGTTGCAGATAAGTTATCTCTACTCATTTTTTTCGAAATTCTATGTTAATTAGTTGAATAGTTGTGTGTTGATTATAAATCGCATAATGGATTTATTTAGTTGTATATTTAATTTTGGGGTTCTTACATATGGTTTCAGAGCTAAGTTTCAACTTGTGAGGCCTATAAGCCCTTATCATGTTTTCCATAGCATTATGAGTGTTTTTTTTTGTAAGCTTGGCAGGACTACATCTTCATCATATCCAATATATCACCCCGATCAGGGCGAAGAATTGAATTAGTGACTTCACATCAAGGAATGCTTTCACAGAGGCCCTGATCATCGTCTATCCAAGACTCCATAAACATAGCTTTATGGAAGTTTCGAATTTACTTGAACAAAAAAAAATCCCAACAAATAAAAGTTTATCTATTCATAATTAACTAGTTTCATTGATTAGAGGAAAATTAATATACATATTTAAAAAATTAATTTGAGAAATATCTACATTGAAGAAGTAGAAGTCTTTTGGTTTCTTCATACATATATATATATTTTAAATATAATATTATTTAATTATTACTCTATTATTATTATTATACATGTAATTTTATGTAAATAACAACTCAATGGAGACTCAATTTTCTACTAATGGTTTGACCATGAAATTCAACGTTGGTATTACTAGAACTGTAACAAAAATAAAACATTAAATGATAACTAAATACTTCAGGGAAAAAATGAAATAATTTGCAAAAAATCAAGTCCCATTTGGGCAAGGGTCTCTTTCATTTACCCTATTGTTTATTTGTATTTTTGTGGGATATAGTGTATGAAGTTGATATGTGGTTAAACTATTTAGCACTTCAATATTTTATTTTTCTTGGGTTTTAGCCAAATGGGTTGCAGTGTCTTTTAATTATGCTAAAGGTTTGATCTGTCAAGTTTCAACTATTGACCTTTCTACCACAAACTCTTAGATTAGGGTTCAATTTTATATAATTCGATATTTAAAGCTATGAAGTATGGGGTGATACATTTTATTAAAAGACACTAGACATATGAAGTATGGGGTGATATATGTATCGAAGACATATATCAATTATTCAAAACATACTTCCACTAAAAATAACTAAATTTGTATTTTCGAAGTTACTTTTACTTTACATTTTAATCTTGTTAAAGGAGTTGAGATAACTCATAGATATCAACTGCAAAGGTTTCCACAGTAAAGTTATAAGATCATGTATGTTGTGCAAGTGAAATAGATTTATATTATTATATTGAATAAACTTTACTATAACTTTTGAGATTAATACTTTAAATTTATATTTATTTGTAGTTTATTTGTATAATTTTTTTTATATGAAAACTATTTTGATATATATGATATACATAATATAAATGTACAAAAGTAGCTGAATTTAATTTTACGATATGAACCAATTGTGAAAGTTAAGTTTTATAGTTTAATATATATTAAATTTATCCATTATTTCCATTGTCAAGTTAGATAATTAGCCTATATGTAATTATACCAAAACAAAACAAAAATGACCCTTAAGGATTACGATGTGATTTAGGAAATGTCGATTTATTGTTGATATGAATAATTCATACTATATGAGATGGTTTATGGTGATTATTTATGTATATATAAAGATTATTTGATTGACTTGGTTTATGGTGATTATTTATGTATATATAAAGATTATTTGATTGACTTTGCTTCAGCATGACTTTTCTTATTTTTTGATTAATTTGTGGTGAATTAGATAGGATTGCATAGCTTAGCTTAGATATATACTTTTGTGGAGTGACTAAATCATGCCTTATTGCTTAAAGTTTTTGATACATCTAAATCATACACTATGATTTCAGTTACGGTTTCAATTAATTATTATGTCGACATAGGACTGTTGAAGTATAATGTTGGGATGAAGGTTCATGATATGATGGTATATGGTAATTGGACATAGTTCTAGTGAGAAGATAATGATGCACATGCAGTTCTTATATATTTATTTTGTTATGATAATGATGTTGTATGCTCATGATGGATAGAATATGTATAATATGGAATAGGGATTATGATGTTATGATATGCGGTTATATTGACGTATGGTTAGTTTATTAAGTAATGTCATGATATATATTTGACACAAATATGTTGATGTTATGAATTATGATGGTGTTTAATAAGGTGAAGCATGTGGTAATTGCATGCATATTTTGTGACAAGCATGTGCATGCCTTTCTTTACTATCCAAAATGTGGTGATTAACAATGATGTTATGTTATCATGATGACATGCAAGACTTGGCATGTGTATTATTTTCTACGATACTATGACGCTATAGCTAATGCATTGGTTTCATGTTGAGATGTGGTGATTGATAGGAAATCCATAAATGGGCCGAGATGACCAATTATTTGATGATCTCATGGGAGCTCATACCTGCAAGGGAGAATATGAAACACCATATCGGCTAGGGACATACTCAATCAACAATACATATTCCAGTGGTTCCTTTGTCTAGTATAGCTCTTGATGGATAACTCTTGATGGGCTATGCGACCATCTTGAGGAGGTTGAGTGCTTGATATTGGATTGGGATGTCGAATACTAGTGGGGATATAAGGACTTCGATGCATGGGACTATGCACCTTAGTGAGTGTGGAGGTAGTGGGCCAACTTTTTGAGATGCCTAGAGTACTACTGCTTGGAATACCAAGCCGTATCAGCCTTAGGGCTAGCCTTGGGCTATGGTACAGATCGATGCTGTTTTATGCTTGCTTCCAAAAGTTGGGAAATTGGACATAGATTCCTTATGATTTCCCTGGTGATGTGAAAAGTTTTGATACTTGCTGGTTATACTAGTTCAACAGAGGGTGTAGGGAAAATGTGCAATAATAAATAACTAAATAAAATAAAATAAATAGTTAAATGATTCAATATAACTTCATAACTTCGAGACAAAATTCCTTAAAGAGGGGAGTAAGCAATGCCTCATAATAATAATAATAATAATAAGTAAAGAAATAAGAAAGAAAAGATAACAATAGTAAATAAAAAAAATTAATGAATAAAATACAATAATAGTAAACACAAAAAAAAAACCCCATAGTTATATATAAATATATAATAGATATATATATATATAGTATATAATTTATATATATAATATATATTAATATAATAAAATAGTAAAAATAAGAACATTTAACAAAAATTAAAAAGAAATAAAATAAGAAAGAGTTAAATTAAGAGAAATATTGAATTATGTAAAACTTAAAACAAAGAAAGAAAAGTTGCATGTTGACACATATATTGTGTGCATGCAGATCCCTTTCCAATTCCCTTCCATTTTTGGAACAATTGGTTCTATTTAACGGATGAAGAGGGGAACGAGGTGACCTTTCTTTTGGAGAAGAGTGTTGACAAGCAAAGGAAACATTGGCAGTAGTATGTTGATTGAGGGCTCGGGGCGGTCATTTGTAGAAATATTATGTGCAGCTGAGCCTACGGTTGGGTGGAGAGTCGTCCGCAAAACTTTGTAGT
This sequence comes from Pinus taeda, assembly GCA_000404065.3. NCBI lineage: Eukaryota > Viridiplantae > Streptophyta > Pinopsida > Pinales > Pinaceae > Pinus > Pinus taeda. The sequence continues at coordinate 248,965 of APFE030928176.1, read as the reverse complement.
GTTTAGCAGGATTAAAAAATCATTCAACTCCGAAATCACAAATAAGGTAAATCATTGCTACAAGTAAGTTGTCTTTGCTCATGTTTTTCAAATTGCCATGCTAATTAATTGAATAGTTGTGTGTTGATTATAAATCACATAGTTGATCTAATTAGCTGTATATTTAGATTTTGGGGTGTTACACTTGATATTAGGCTCGATGTTTGACTTGGATGTTGATGTATCGGTATGACTACTTGGATTGATTAATGTGTCAACTTATACATGGATTGATGCAGTGTAGGAAGTAAGTGCAAAGTGCATGAAGAGGATGTAGAAGATTGAATGAGGTGTGAATAAGGATTGATAGGGTAATGCAGAGGCTAGACAAATTTACAGGAGTTGAAGAGCATGAGGCAGAAGTGTGGCCAAATTTTGGATTAAGAGGAACTATGTTTCCCTAGTATAAGCCTCAGTATTGTGGCTGTAAGGTTACAATCTCTAGGAAGGCTTGTTAACATGGTCGTTAGGAAGGTTTCAGTCAAGATGTGTCTTCATCATACATGAAGACATGCTTGTAGGTGAAGAAAATAAAAAACCAAGAGTGAAACCAAGGTTTCTCCCATAGATTTGTGTGTGCATAAACAAGATTGATTAGGTCAACGATCTAGTAAGATATTACCTTGATTTTTTCTTGAGGTATGCACTAAGGGTAAGAGGAGGCTCAAATCTATTTTCCATTGAGAGATCTAAATGAATACAAGTGATGATAAAGGGTACAATGGTGGATTCACCTGCATACTCATTGGTTTAATTACAAATTAAAGTAGATCTATAATGTTGAATGTGATCCTTTTTGCAATGATTGTAGGAATAATTTTGTAGAGACAAAAGAAATGAAGCTTTCAATGTTGTATTCAATATAGAGGTCTCTAATTTGTGTGTTGAATACAACATTGAAAGCTTCATTTCTTTTGTCTCTACAAAAATATTCCTACAATCATTGCAAACAGGATCACATTCAACATTATAGATCTACTTTAATTTGTAATTAAACCAATGAGTATGTAGGTGAATCCACCATTGTACCATTTATCATCAATTGCATTCATTTAGATCTCTCAATGGAAAATAGATCTGAGCCTCCTCTTACCCTTAGTGCATACCTCAAGAAAAAATCAAGGTAATATCTTACTAGATCGTTGACCTAATCAATCATGTTATGTGAATGCCTTGACTCATCTTATGTTTTCAGGGGTCTGTAGTATGCAAGGATATTTGTGACAATATATGTATAATTGTGTGTTTTTTCTTAATGTGATGTTTGATTCATGGATTGGAACTTATTGAAAGTTAATGATTTCTCCTTAGTGTTGATACCCAGTGTTGGCAAAGGATTTTGTGACTTGTAGTTGCATAGCTCTTCTTAATATTGACAATAAGACTATTTTCATTGGTTAACAATATGATTTGTAATTTGAATGGTTGAATCTTGTGACAAAGGTTCTCACAGTAGTGTGTAGCATATATTTTTTTCTTGATCTGCACCTAGTTGCTTAGTGAATCAATTTACTAGAACATTGTGAATGAATGTTTATGATAGTAGTATATCGAAGAAAGAGATCATAGGCAAAATTTTCTTATCTCTTTAGATCTTAATGCTAGAAGTGAATGGATTTTTTTCAAATGGATTAGGTTACATAATGATTTGGGATGAGATACTTATGATAGAAAATGTCTATGTAGAGATCTATGAGACCAGTCCTTGATTGTGATTGGTAATGTGACTAGGTTGTTGGTATGTGTACAAGGATATGAGAACAATATGCAAATGCTATGAATGTTGACTATAGGGGTATACTCACTTGGATCACATAGTTCCCACTGTATCTACTAATATTAAAGTGATCTATGCATGCACATACCAATGTATGACAATGACTAAATATGATGATCTTAGATTAATGATAAAGTTTCTTTATGTTTCTACTGTGACTATATATTGTTGTATGGATTGTTGCCAAGATAGTCTTGGATGATTGGTTTTTATGTTGGATATGAATGTTGGTATTTACGATTATTCTTGTTAGTTTGATATAGTTAGGCTGCCACACATAGTTAAACTGAGTTAATGATTCAGAGAGAGAAGGATTGGCGTTATTGAGGTCTTATTTCTTAGCTACAGGGACAAAGATCATTCATGATTTGTTATATATGCTATTGCTTGTAATTTTCTCATGATGGTGATGTGATGAGCTTGATTCTTGATAGTGATGTTATGTATTGAGATGTGATATTGGCTTGGTTGTGTATAATATTTGGACATTGTGCTTGACATCTTGTGACGCAGTAGTTGACATTTTGTGGATGAGACTTGCTTATTAGTGACAATTTTGATGATGAGTATGGATGAGTATTGACTTGGTGTTGGATAGAATGGAAATATACTTTTTTCCATTATGGCTTGATGAGTATTTGAGTTTATTTGGGCATTTAACAAGGGTTTATAACAGGTTTCATTGATACAATATATTTTTGAGTGTCTTGATGGGTTGATATTGAATGTGTTATGGTTTGACAAAATTGGACAGTGTTGGTTAGTTAGGTTTTGACATGGTTCTTGATAGGATTTGACTTGGTATGTTTTGAAGTTGTTATGGCTTGATTGACTTGATATTGATAAATTTGTTGATAGGGTTTTCAGTTATATATTGGTTTGATTCGGTGATTGTTATTCATCTATTTAGTGATTCAATTATTTTGTGATTCAATGATTCAATGATTCAGTGATATGGTTGAAAAAGTGTATTAGTTATTTAGTAATTGGCATATTGGTATTTAGTTGTTTATCTTGATTCAGTGTCTTGTATCTTGGTATTCAAATTGTGCATATTGTCGAGTGTGGGTCCAGTTTGAAAATTGATGAAAGGTGGCCTACATGTTTTTTATGGTTAATTGAGATAGGTGGATCCAATATGAAAATTTTGAAACGTGGTCCATCAAGGAGCTGAGGGTTGTAGCCTTCGGTAAGGGAGTAGGAACTTCATTCTCGTAAGATCCGATAAAATTGATCAAGGAGTAGGAGCTCCCTTCCAGTAGGACTTGGAGAAATTATGGAGGTTGTAGCCTCCTACAAGTAGGCACCCACATGTTGGAAAGAGTCTGTGCTAGTGCAATATGTAAGAATACTTTCTTTATAGTAAAATAAGAATACAAAATGACAACAATGGAGGTTTTACCCCACATTGGGTTTCGACCTAAAATCTATTTGTCCATATGTGATTGATGTGTTGATGTGTTTTATGGTTTACATGATCTTACACTTAGTGTTGTTCATGGTTTTCAGAATAAGCTATAATCTATAGCACTATGATATGCTAATGCAATAAATGAACAAGGAAAATGTTAAATGAATGCATAAATTAAGAAAAGATCAATTAGATAAGGAATATTGATTCACACCCCCCCCCTCCTTAGTATTTCTAACAATTAGTATCAGACTGGGTCCCCTGAGTAAAGAATAATTACTTGAGAGTAGATAGGGACAATGGGAAGGAAGCATAAGAAGAAGATATCACAAAGGAAGAAGTCAAATTAGGAACACAGTGACAATGATGTATATGATATCATGGAAATAATTGCATTCATAGATCAAGGAAAATCAATAACATAACAAGCTAAGTCAGAAAGTATGGACAATAAAGCTAAGGTTGTACTTGATGATAATAACTATTAGGATTGGAAAGAAAAGATAAAGATAATGTTTCTCAGATATAATGTTTAGCATTTAGTCTGTAATTGTTATATGAAAACTCCATCGTCGGGACAAGAACTCCAAAGGAGTATTCATGCATTAAATGTAATATTTTGTACCATACCTGATTCTATATTAGAGAAAATTATGAATTATGAAACCATAAAGGAGGTATGGGATAATATGTTGGCAATCCATATTTTTTTTCTCATTAAGTAAACTAAGATGAAATCTTGTTTTTGAGACATTAAATGAATCTAAAGGAAATTATGGTCTCTCAGGAGATCTTAGTGATCATGAAACAACCTTTGTTATATCATACATAGTTACTCATTCAAAAGAAGACAAGTTAGAGGAAGTTATAAAACTTAGAAGAAAATTTGCTTCTGCTTTGGAAAAGATGAACAATGTTAAGAATAAGTTGCAAGTATATGAAAAAATAGATCACGATAAAGTAGTGAACACTGTAGCAGTAACTGAACAAATTAATGAAATAAAACAATATTGTGAAGGAATTGAAGTTGATATCATCTCTCTAAGGTCAGATCTACAAAATTCAAACAAATGAAATGAAGAGATACTCCAAATATTTGAAGAACAAGTGAATGGGATTAAGGAAGAGATTATTGAATTAAGAACACATGTAGAAGAAGGAAGGAATATTGAAGCAAGACTGAGGAAGGAGTATATGGAATAGGAAGATCAATGTAAAAAACTGGAGGTTGAGCTAAGCATTCTAAAATTTAAATTAATAGAAAAAGACAGACATTTTAAATTCCATGATAGTACTAAGATATTGGACAACCTTCTTAATAGTCAAAGATCACCATCCATCAAATCAGACCTTGGTTTTGATGAAATTTATAAAGGTGAATCTAGCTCTCAATCTTATTATGAAGTTATCAAAGAAAACTCTGATAATCCCAGTAAAGAATTAAGAATCCAACCAGGCCAACAACCAAGGAAAGTGAATTTTTAAAGAAAATCATTTTCTCCCAATAATAGAAACAACAATCGATTCTCTCCCTTGATCAATGATATTGAATATTTTATATGTCACAACTATGGACACATTGCAACTATTAGGTCCCTATAATACTAGTGTAGCCCCTTTATTGGTATTGTTAGTGTAGCCGCTATTACTATTTTTGTGTCCATGTAGCCCCCATATTGTTATTATTATGCCCCACAAAAGCCCACTATTTTTATTGTTGTGTCCTTACCTTATTATTGTAATGTAGGATCTAATTATATTTTGACCCCTTAGACTCCTATATATAGCAAGGAGGTCTAGCCATTTGAATCATTCAAGAATTGTTCATTTATGTGATGTAAATGAGGTTTCCCCCTTGAAGAGGCTAATTTTGTAGTCTTCGATCTATATTTTTTGTGATTTGGTTACATAACAATAGAGAATTAAAGGATGGATGTTGTTTACACCTCAGGAAAATGGTCTCTCCACATGAATATCATCAGTTCCCACGTACTCAAGTTTCTTTTAGGTTTATTGTTTTACATGAAATATGCTTGGTCACAAATATATTGATTGCAATATGAAGGAAGAATAATATGATTCTCTTTCTCCTTTCTTTGGTCATGTAAGGTGCTATACATGTAACAAGTTTGGACATGTAGAAAAAGAATGGAAGAACAAGACAATGAATTCATACAAACAACAAGTAGACTCTATGCAAAGTAAGAAACCAAACAAGAATGTTGTTATCCAAAGACCTGAAAAATATGGATCCACTAGCACTACTCATACTAAACAAAAGAAAGAGGAAAAAGTAAGGTGTGGTCTTGCTTGGTATGTTGAAATGTGTAACTAGGTTTGGTCTTCATAATGACATGTTTAATCATGATTTTATATGTTTGATGAAAAGAGAAAAATAAATTCATTATTTTCATTTTTGAAGCATGGGTATCATGCTCAAGGGAAAATTATTTCTAGGTCAAGAAACCATTGAGTGCTTCTAGGGATTTTCATTTAGTCTACAAGTATATTGAGACATTTTCATGTATGGAAGACCCATTTGGGTGTGTTACATATTATAAAGAAAAAATCATTTGAGTCAAATTAGAGTCAAAGACCCTTCAAGACCTTGTCATGGCGCCTCAAGCAAATCGGCCTACATGAAAGATCAAGTCGGCCTCAAGGAAGAAATGTGTAGCCCTGGAAAGTCTATATATGAGAAGAAACTCAACCTCATTTACACACACACAAGCAAGTTTTATGTCCTCAAGTAAGTAGTTGGAAAAGGAAAAAAATTAAGTATAAGAAGAAGGAAAGCAAGATTGAAGTTTTGGATCTCTCTCTCTCTCTCTCTCTCTCTCTCTCTCTTGTTTTAAGATTTACAAAGTTGTTAGGAAATTCAAAGTGCTGGAAAGTTGATGGGGAAGTCGAAGTGCTAGAAAATTGTTGGGAAAGTCAAAGCGCTGGGAAATTGTTGGGCAAGTTGAAGTGCTGGAAAGTTGTTGGGAAAGTCAAGTTGCTGGAAAGTTGTTGTGGTCAAAGTTTCATAAGCAACTGCTGGGTCAAAGTTGCAGAAGAAACTATTGGGTCGAATTCGTAGAAGAAACTACTGGGGTCGAAGTTGTAGAAGAAAATGCTTGGTCAAAGTTGTTGAAAAAGTTGTTGGGGTCGAAATTGGTGGAAATAAAGCTAATCAAGTAGAAAAGTTTACTTGGCATTGGAGGGGTTGTTGTTAAGGGTCTTAGGTCTTGGAATTTGTCATTTGAAGTTTCTATAAGATGAGAAGAATTCTTATGGGTTTTCCTCTCAAGAGGAGAGGTCTTTTCCCTAGATGATCACCTACATCTTGTGTCCTATTCTCTCATTGTTCTTTAAGATTTGGTAGTTGTTTGATGATAAGAACACTAAATATAATAAAGAGAAATAATAAGCTAATTAAGTTAAGTAAAAAGACATCACAATCAATTATCAAAGTAAGAGAAATCACCTAATATAGCTACCCTGGATTTCTCAACATTGTGTGCATTTAAAGAGGAAGATCAATGGTACATAGATAGAAAATGCTCTCGTCACTTGTCTAGAAATAAGAGAAAATTTATCTCTCTCAAGAAAAACAAGAGTGGTAAGGTTATTCTTGGAAATAATACACCTAAAAAAGTCACTATGAATGGGTAATGTTGGTCCTGGTGTTAAGAATAGAGAAGCAACTAATGTATTATTAATTTAAAGACTAAAGAAGAACATTCTAAGTGTAGGCCAAATAGCTCATAAAGGGCATGAAATTATATTTACATCAATTGGATACAAAATTATAGAAGAAGACATTAGAGAAGTTATAGCGTAAGGATTTAGAAATGCAGATAAATTATATGTACTAAAGAAGAGTCTAGGAAGAAACAAGCGGTATAGCTCCTCTTATTTAGATTCAGAGTAAAGGAAATAGTCCCTAATGCAACCTATTATTTATGATGTTATTTTTGAAAGAACTATCGAAGTGCATATGGAGTAGTCAGGTCCACTAGATCTATGGTGTAGGATCTCAGGGGGAGCCTTGCATTGATGATGATTTCACATGTTGTTCTTTTGGTGATGATTTATGCTATTAATGTTGCATATATGATATATAGGATAAGGTATGACTTGTTCAAGGGGAGATTGTCATTTGATACAAAAAATCATTGTTGGAATTATGGTTCTGACATTGGTGTATTGTAGATTGTTGATCTGATGTTTGGGTATGATGTGATCATGATTGGTGTTGAAGGAACAACACAAGTTTACGGGGAGCATATCCTATGTTTACATTGGTTCATTATGACTTTCATTAGAACTACTTATCTGATGAGATATATCATTATTGCTACTGCAATTAGTCTACTTATATTGGTATTTTGCTTACTATTGGAAGATAAATGTTGTTGTCATTATGTCATGGTTGATGTTGATCTATAATGAGTTAATTATTGTTGTTGATCCATCTTCTTTCATTTCTTATTGTTGATTGACATATTTCTTGATAATAAGGATATAATATGCTACTATGCCATGATATTTGGGTTTCTACTATCTCTATTGTATATTACATGGTTATGAAAGATTTCAAATGGTTCCAAGGACTTGCATTGTGATTATATATATATATATATATATATATTATATATATACATATATATTATATATATATATACATATATATATATATATATATACAATATATATATATATTATATACATTTATATATATATATATATATATACATATATATACATATATATATATATATATATAACATATATATATATATATATATACAAATATATATATATATATACATATATTATATTATATATCATATATATATATATTATATGTCATGATATTAATTGTTGATGATGGTTGGTTGATGGATTGAGATACTCTATTTCTTGAGTCATGAAGAAGTATATATCAGTTACGTATGAACAACCATGTATCTTCTACAACAAGCCTCGTACTTTTATTTCCAACATATGATCAAGGGGAGCATGGCCAGTTGAGATCTTTGTTGTACACCAAAAGATCAGACTTATAGTGTTTCACATGTTAGGGGGAGTACTTCTCTCATCCTAACTCTGCCCTTTGCCCTTGATGTCAAAAGGTGAGAGAGGAATTGGTATTTTCAAGAGGTATCCATCAAGTCCAAAGGGGGATATTGTTGGCATTATGGCTAATGTGTTAGCATTGATGTCAACTTGGATGTTTGATTTGGATGTTAATGTCTCAGTACGACTACTTGGATTTATTAATGTGTCAATTTGTCCATAGATTAATGTAGTGTAGGAAGTAAGTGAAAAGTGCAGGAAGAGGTTGTAGAAGGTTGAATGAGGTTTGAATAAGGATTGGTTAGGTAATGAAGAGGCTAAATTTACAAGTGTTGAAGAGAATGAGGCAAAAGTGTGGCCAAGTCTTGGATTGAGAGGAACTATGTTTCCCTAGTTTAAGCCTCAACTACACGGAGGAAGGATTAAAAGTGTGACTAGAAGGTTGTGACCACTGGGAAGACTTGTTAACAAGGTGAATTTGAAGGTTTCAGCCGAGATATCTCTTCATTGTCCATGCGACCATGCCTTTAGGTAAAGAAAATAAAAAACCAAGAGTGAAACCAAGGTTTCACCCATGGATTTGTGAGTGCACAAATCGTATTGATCAAGTCAACGATCTAATAAGATATTACCTTGGTTTTTTCCTGAGGTGCACACTAAGGACAAGAGGAGGCTCATATATGTTTACCATTGAGAGATATGAAGAAATGAATTTGATGATAGAGGCTACAATGGTGGATTCAACTGCATACTCATTGATTTAATTACAAATTAAAGTAGATCTATAATGTTGAATGTGATCCTTTTTGCAGTGACTATAGGAATGGTTTTGCAGAGACAAAAGAGATGGAATTTTCAATGTTGTATTCAAAACACAAATCGGAGACGTCTATATGATTGGATAGTATATATATATGTTGCAGTGAATGGGAATTCCTTTACTCATCTTATGTTTACAGGGGTATGTAGTATGCAAATATCTTTATGACAATATATGTATCAATTTGTTGTTTCTATTAATTTGATGTTTGATGAATAGATTGGAACTTGTTGATAGTGAATGATTTCTCCTCAGTGTTGATATGCAGTGATGTAAGAGGCTATTGAGACTTGTAGTTACATAGATCTTCTTAATGTTTATAGTAAGATTGATTTGATTGGTTAATGATATGATATGTACTCAGAATGGTTGAATATTGTGATAGAGGTTATCACAATAGCGTGTAGAAGAGATTTTGTTTTTAATCTGCACCTAGTTTCTTAATGAATCAATTTAATAGAACATTGTGATTGGGATTTTATGTCAATATTATATCCAAGAACGAAATTATATGCAAAATTTCCTTATCTCTTTGGATCTTGATGACATAGGTTCTCTTTGTATGCAATGAATTATTTGTTTTCAAATGGATTAAGTTACATAATTCTTTGGGATGAGATCCTTATGATAGCAAATGACTTTGTAGAGATCTAGGACATCAGTCCCTGATTGTGATTGGTAGTACAGAGATATGAGAACAATATGAAAAGACTATGAATGTTGATTGCAGGGGTATACTCACTTGGATCATGCAGTTTTCATCATATCTACTAATATTAATGTGATCTATGCATGCAAAGACAAATGTATGACAGTGACAAAAAATATCATGATATTAGATCAATGATAGAGTTTATTTATGATTCTACAATGATTATATATTATTGTATGGCTTATTTCCAAGATAGTCTTGGATGATTGGTTTTAATGTTAGATCTGAATGTTTTTATTGAAGATTAATCTTATTAGTTTGATCTAGCTAGGTTGTGTCACATATGTACATTAAGTTAATGATTCAGAGAGATAAATATTGACATTATTGAGGTCTTATTTATTAGCTACAAGGACCAAGATCATTCATGACTTGTTATATATGCTACTACTTGTTCTTTTCTCATAATGGCGTAGTGATGAACTTGTTGCTTGACACTGATGTTATATATTGAGATGTGATATTGGCTTGGATGTGTATGATATTTGGACATTGTGCATGAGAGCTTATGACTTAGTAGTTGACAGTTTTTGGATGAGACTTGGTTAGTAGTGACAATTTTGATAATGAGTATGGATGAGTATTGAATTGGTTTTGGATAGACTAGCACTACAATACTTTCTATTATGGATTGATGCGTATTTGAGTTGATTTGGGCATCTAATAAGGGTTGTTTGAGTGGTTGTTGTAGATAGCTCTACAGTCATGTTTGAGGTCAAAACATATTTGGTACTTTGTGGATTGTTGACAGGTGTTGTATTGGTAAAATGCACCTAAATCATTTTATCTTATAGGTTTGTTGTAGGGAAACCCAACACCCCCCATTTTTTACTTATTTACTTAAAATAATGGGGACCCTTTCCACTAATTTTTGGAAAAACCTATTTATGATTTTCATTTAAGTTAATTGGCTTACAATTTTTCCTTCTTTTTTTTTTTCCCGTCAAATTTATTTTTTTGATCGTTTCATTGAATTCAAATTTTCACTAAATTTCCATCGATACTTGTTTCAACTCATTTGGTTATCCAGTTTGTAAGTGACATACCTTTGAATTTTGATCATTTTTGTCACCTGGGTTTAAAAATGTACAAAATATATAATATTTTAACTCTTGCAATTAAAATAGTCTTTCATTGTAAATATTAATCCCTAGTTAATGCTTTTATTTTTTTCCCTTTTTTCACTAACGGTCCTACAAAATGACCCGACCAAATTGTAGAACTTTTTAAAAACACATTTTTCGGGATCTCGGTAGTTTATTACAATTTCCTATATTAAAACAAATTGTCAAACCAAAAATCTCAAAATTTCCAAGTGACTATAGTTCATTTTGTAGAATTTTTAATTTCACATGGGCCCCACTTCTCATCACCTCCTCCCTTCCAAAATCCCAAAATAAGAACCTCTGATTTAAAACCCCAAAATGAAAATTGTGATGCGATACAAAATATGCAATATCGCATATCACATATCGTAAAATTATTATGCACTTCATTTAAAATTCGCGATTCGTGATTTTACTTTCATGCCAGCAGGTATTTTTGTTTAGCATATAGTTTTGGTTAACCTCCTTATAACTCCCACTCCATCCTCTTGCTCATGTCATCCTTACCTCACCCTTCTTATCCATCCACCTCACTCTCCACTCAACCTCCTTATCACTCTGCCTCTTCTCACTAACTCTTCATCCCTCCTCCATAAGTATCCCACTTACGACAGGGAAAAGGTGTTGGTTCATATATTATTTTGAGATTTTATATATTATGTTTATTAAATAAAATTAAAATATTATATTATTGTTATTGTAATAATTATATTATAACTAACCTTAAGGGTTAGTTCAGTTGGTCGAGTTCTCATTGCTAAGTACCTCGCTAGTTGGGAGGTCATGGGGTCAAATCTCCTCAATGCCCTTAGGGTTTAGGCCTTGTTTTTTTGGCTGGAGGGTAGATCGCTTCCGAATTGATCTGCCTAAAATTTTCTCAACGGATGTAACAGGCACCCAATGTCCATGAACCACCTTAAAAAAATATATATTATAACTATAATTTTTATTATAATTTTAATATATATATTTATTATTACAATTAATATTAAAATCATTTTTAAATTAATTTAATTCTATTTATAATTAATCTGTAATTAATTAATTTTAGTAATCTAATTTAGGATTAGAATTTAATTTTAAAATTCCATTTTTAGCCGAGGCAACAAAATTTCCAGAATTTTGGCAGTTTTGACTCATCAACTTTGGAGGCTCATAAGTTGAGTTTTACTTGGCCAAATGAGGCCTAGGATAGATCATTGGATATATAAAATCATGGAGATTATTTTGGAAGTGGTTGCAAAACTAGATTTGATCATTTAATAGGTATAAAATTAAGCAGAAGATCAAGCTTTGAATTTTTAAATAGAATCAAATTTTTGAGTTTTATTTTCTATATTTTCATTTGCCCATAACCTCCACTGAGAACAGATCCATTCATCTATGTTCACCTTGAACGATTAAATATTCATAGGCATAAATAAAAAGCTTAGATTTCCTTTTCATTTATTTATTTAATTAAGTTTGATTGAAGATATTTTATTCCAAATTTGGTATTTTGATCTGATTTTGTATTTTAATTTAATTTGGATTTTTTTTTGTAGGGAAACAATTGAAGAGATGAGAAGAAGAAAATATCAATCAATGAGAATGATAACAAGAGAGGAATGAGATTTTGGCCCAATGAAAATTGATGGAGCAAATCTATTCTTCCACAACTTTCTTATTGAGAATTCTTTTTGTAAAAATTATAAATAAAAGATTGTAGAATGGAATCAGGGGGGAGCTTCTCTGCTCTGCAATTTTGGAATTCCTAAAATAATTATTGTAAGGAGGATCTAGAGTTGTAGGTGAGCGGAATCTTGGGGGAAGACTCTCTGCAAATTATATTGTTATGTTGTTAATTTCAATTATAAAGCTTCGTTGTTCATTCCAGTAAACTAACTTTGCTGTTCATTACAAATTTGTTGTTCATTTATACTAAATAACATTACTTTTCATTTCTTTTCTGCAAGTATTTGGCTTTGCCTTTTAGCATTGTTACAGTTAGCATATTTATTCCATTTCTATTAGCAGCATTTTGATTTAATTTCTTGCTATTTCCAATCAGTCATTTTAGTGTGGAGTGTAAGATCAACAACTGTAAAGGACATTGGCTATTATTGTCAGAGTTCTTAGATTGAGGATCTTGTTTATGTTTGATTTCATTTACATCAGTTGACAAAGGAAAGATTTTTTGCTATTGCATCCTTGACTGATAATTGTTGTTAATTTCCTGAGTGAATGATTTAGTTTCAGAGCATTGAGTTTCTTTTAATTGCAAGTAGGTTTTATTTCAAGCATCCATTTACTCTTATATTTGGAAGCATTGTACTACAAATTGGAAACATTACTCTTGGATTAAATTGTGGCCAGATACTGTGTACACTATGAAATAAAAAATATTACCCGGATTGATAATTAATGTAGGATAAATAGGAGTTAAAAAGACACCTTTTATACCTCAACATTTTGGTGCCATTACCAAGGAGAGTGTAGCCATTTTTTTCTTCAGAGAGTAGTGTGCATCTGATGAGTGCCTGCTAGGAGAGAATTGGGTATCAAAAATAGAAGGTAAGAACCTACGTACGAACCATGTAACAGCCTTGCTCCCCTACTCGCTTTCCAGCAGATTTGTTCATTCTTTTTTGGGTAGAAATAAACATTTGAGTTGTGTGTATGACTAAGAAGAAAAAACTTGAAAATAATCCAGAGAAAGCTGCCCCTCACTCCCGCGATTGAAAGCAGTCTACAAAGAGGCAGAAGAAGAAATAGAACCGGTTTACCTACTAAATCAGGGCCGCGAGTGGCAGCCATGACAAACAGGTATGCCCGTTGATCCATCCTCTTCTTTTCAGTCTCCTCAGTATAATGCTCAAAAATATAATGTAATGTGGCAGAATCAACCACCTTTCCCCAGCTGGTCATAGTAGCCATTTCCCATATCACCATGGCTAAATCAAACCAATTGGCCGAACTTTCCTTACTATCCACCATTTTGGCAAAATAATGCATATTCAACACAACGGTCACCCTCCACCTCGCAAAGTCAAACCTAGTAATCGAACTGGAAAATACCTATGAATTAGCTAGCTGGAACGATTCCCCTCCCTCAACCTACATTGCCAACACCTTATACATTACAGCAAAATCCCCAGACCAACTTAAGACCACAACTCCCAGCCCAACCCAACCCGAACCCCAACAATAGACCGGTTCAATCTATTCAAATAATCGAGGGACTAGAACTAGAAACCGAGTTAAGGGAGTGCAACGACCTTCAATTAAGATCTAGGTGTATAATAGAATCAGAGGGAGATAAAAATGTTCAAGTTGAAAATTCGTTACCCTTAGTCAAAAACCAAAAGAAGAGAATTTGGTTAGACAACAAACTCATGAACAAGCAACCACCTCTTCTCCACCATTCCCAGAATGACTAATCATACCTCGCCCAATAGAACATCCTAATTTTGATCTTCTAGGAGGAATAAAAAATTTGTGTATAAAAATTCCACTCCTCCAGGCTATCCAAGACATCCCAATTTACGTAAAAACCATCAAAGAATTATGTATAAAAAATCCAAAGAGGAGAATAACAACTAATCCAACTGTCCAAGTAGTTGGCACACTATCTGACTTACTATCAGGAAGAGAAGCACCTGTAAAATATGAGGACCCAAGGAATCCTATAGTCATGGTAAAAATCAATGGATGCTCCTTCCCAAATGCCTTAGTTGATTTAGGAGCTACAATAAATATTCTAACAACCACCACTTGTAAAAAATTTGGCATTACATCATTAGATCCAACCACAACCTTATTGGAGTTGGTTGACTGATTGGTAGTCATACCAGAAGGCACACTACATGATGTAAGGGTATATGTAGACTCCTGGGAATACCCTGCAGACTTTCTGATCATTAATCCCAAAAACTGACTAGATGGACACCATTTAATTCTAGGTAGACCTTGGCTAGTAACTGCTGACACTTACATTGGCTGTCGACAAGGCAACATGACTATAGCAAGAGGGAGTAATGTCAAGAATTTAGCCTTATACCCTCCATCCCAGCCAAGTTTAACAATAATCAAAACAAAAAACAACCTGTATCATACATGACAGAAAACATTAGATCACCATTAACCATAAAATATGCCCTCGAATTTAAAGACCAAACAGAGGACAACATCATTAACAGCTTCATTAACCAACCAGAAACCAAATCCCATTTACAATGTCACATGATTGAAGCAGCATTTGATAATGAAGTAGAAGAAGATCCGCTGAAAGACACTCATGATCAATCAATACCTACCACCTCTATTTACAACAACAAAGCTATAGAAATTGAACCAGGAAAAACTTTGAACATTAACAAAAACCTAACTACTGAACAAGAAGAAACATTGGTCCAACTACTGAGAAAATATAAGGAAACTTTTGCATGGGATTACCCAAACATGAAAGGTATTGATCCCCAGTTGTGTACGCACCACATTTATCTAGAAAAGGATGCTAGACCTGTTCGCCAACCCCAACAGAGATTAAAGCCTCATCTTAAAGATATTGTGAAAGCTGAATTACAAAAACTTCTAGATGTAAACTTCATTTACCCAATATCTGATAGCAAGTAGGTCTCTCCACTAGTAGTGGTGCCAAAGAAGAATGGTAAGTGGCAGATATGTGTAGACTACACAGAATTGAACAAAGCAACCCAAAAAAACCACTTCCCCCTTCCATTCATTGATTAGGTATTAGAAACATTAGCATGAAAGAAATTATTTTCTTTCCTAGATGGCTTCAGTGGATATAATCAGATTTAGATTGCCCCTGAAGATCAGGATAAAACTATTGTTACCTATCCTTGGGGAACATTTGCTTACAGAGTCTTACCCTTTGGGTTATGCAATGCCCCTACCACATTTCAGAGGGCTATCCTAAGAATTTTTTCAGATTTAGTAAATGAAGGGCTCGAAGTATATATGGATGATTTCACACCTTATGGAAATGATTTTGAGCCAGCATTACAAACATTGGAAAAGGTGCTGCACAGATGTATTTCCACCATGCTCTGTTTGAGCCATGAAAAGTATCATATGATGATGACCAATGGACTCATCTTAGGTCATTATATCTCAGCAACTGGAATACAGGTAGATCCAACTAAAATTCAAATAATTTTGTTAATACCTACTCCTACCACACAAATAGAGGTACGCAAATTTCTGGGATTTTCTGGTTATTATAGAAGATTTATAGAGAATTTTTCTCAAATTGCTGCACCTTTGTATGCACTAATAGGAAATGTTGGTTTCATTTGGACAGATAATTGTGACCATGCTTTTGAGGATCTGAAAAAGCTTGTGTCAACAACCCCGGTGCTAAGGGGCCCAAATTGGGATTTTCCATTCCAAATTTCATCTGATACTTCAGACACAACAATTGGATCAGTTATTGGGCAGGAATAAGATAAAAAGCCATATGCAATTTATTATATTAGCAAGAATATATCTCCTGCTAAATTAAACTATATTGTGACTGAAAAATAATTTTTAGCTGTAATACATGCTATAAATAAATTTAGACATTATATAACTAGGTATCCTGTAGTTTTATATACAGATCACTCTGCCATAAAATATTTAGCAAATAAACCGGTTACAAATGGAAGAGTGACAAGATGGTTGATTCTTTGCAGGAATTTGACATTACAATTAAGGATCGACCTGGAAAACAGAATCTTGTAGATGATTTTCTCTCAAGAATGCCAAAGCCAGTGGATGCAATAGCAGTCGAAGATCAATTTACGAATGAACATTTGTTTGTTGTTACTATCAGAACACCATGGTATGCCGACGTTGTAAATTACTTAGCAGTAGGAAAATTACCCAAGCATCTAACACCTAATGAACGAAAACAAATAGTGCAGCGCAGTACCCGATTCTCTTGGATTGGGGGCTACTTATTTCATACAGGGGCAGATATGCACATCAGAAGATGCATCCCAGAAGATGAAATATTTGACATTCTGAAAGCATGCCGTGATGGGTCGTGTGGGGAAATTCTGCAGACCGTAGCACCGATCACAAAGTTTTACAAACAGGCTATTACTCGCCCACTATTTTTAAAGATGCTAAAATATTTGTTCAAGCCTATGATAGTTTCCAGAGGGTGGGACGCCCTGGACAATCTGATGAAATGCCTCTAGACCCGTAGTTAGTAATTGAGCCATTTGAGCGATGGGCACTTGATTTTATTGATCCTATTAGCCCATCATCAAATCAGAAAACATACATACTGGTTGCAACAGAGTATGTTACCAAATGGGTTGAAGTAGAGGCACTACCAAGAGCTATAGAAGATTTAGTAATACATTTTCTTTTCCAATTATTTTTGTGATATGGCCTCTCGAGGGACATAATTACAGATGGAGGACCGCAATTTGTAGGTAATAAAATCACTGCAACATTAAAAAATTACCACATTCTGCCCAAAATTACAACTCCATACCACCCACGGGCAAATGGTCAAGTAGAAAGCACTAATAAGGTGATTGAGGCAATACTTACAAAAATAGTCACGTCACACAGACATGACTAGGATTCAAGATTGTCAGAAGCCTTGTGGGCATACCAAACAACGTGGAGAAACACCACCGGGTATTCACCATATCAATTAGTATTTGGAAAAGAACCCATATTTCCAATCGGATTCGAAATTCAAACATTAAGAACAACGCAGGAGGTGGGTTTTAATTTAAATGAGGCCCTGACCAATATATTACAACAAATCAATGAGTTAGATGAAATCAGGCTTTCAGCTCTTCAACACACCGCATTAATTCAACAACGGAGAGCAAAATGGCATAACGCCCTTATTAAAAAGAAAATCTTCCATGAAGGAGATTGGGCACTCCTATACGATTCTAGGTTTCAGGATTTCCCCAAAAAAGTCCAAACACGATTGCTTGGACCTTATGAGATTCAGAAAGTGCATGAAAATGGCACCATTACATTGACTACCATTGATGGATCTGGACATTCTTTCAAAGCGAATGGTCATCGAGTGCAACTTTACCACAAATCGCTTACCCGAGAATCCTTATACCAACAATTATGGGAAGATTCCACTATGCAAATTCTTGCTAAGGAAGATAACCCCTCCTCAGCATTAATTCACTGAACAATTCATTTGTTTCTAAATTTTGTATATAAACTTTTCTCTTTAAGTTTGCTTGTATAAACTGTTTTCTTTACAGATTTTACTATTGTTCCATTTAAGGAACAACTGTTGTTCCTCTTAAGCAACAACAGTCGTTCCATTTAAGGAGCAGCAAAAGGTTTCGTTATTTCATTTTCGTGTTGTTCCTCTTAAGGAACAACAATCTTGTGTGCTTCTATTTCATGTTGTTCCTCTTAAGGAACAACGATCTTGCGTGCCTATATTTTTTTGTTGTTCCTCTTAAGGAATAACAGCCATTCCTCTTAAGGAAAAACATTTTTGCATGTCTCGTTTGACGTTCGTATTTTTGTTGTTCCTCTCAAGGAACAGCTACTATTCCTCTTAAGGAACATCAATCGTTTCTCTTAAGGAACAACACCTCTGTGTTTTTTTATTTTCATTGTTCCTCTTAAGGAACAACATGTTTGCGTGTTTGTATTTTCGATGTTTCTCTTAAGGAACAGTGGTTGTTCCTCTTAAGGAACAGTTGTTGTTCCTCTTAAGGAACAGAGATCGTTCCTCTTAAGAAATAACACTTCCGCGTGATTGTATTTTTGCTATTCCTCCTAAGGAATAGTTGTTGTTCCCCTTAAGGAACAACAGTCATTCCTCTTAAGGAATAGCACTTCGTGTGTCTCTATTTTTGTTGTTCCTCTTAAGGAATAGCCGTCGTCCCTCTTAAGGAATAACAACTTCGCGTGCTTCTATTTTTGTTGTTCCTCTTAAGGAACAGTAACCATTCCTCTTAAGGAGAAAAAACCTTGCGTGCTCTTATATTTGATGTTCCTCTTAAGAACAGCATCCTGCATGTATTCTTTTAGTTGTTCCATTTAAGGAACAGCTATTGTTCCTCTTAAGGAACAACAATATTGCCTGCTTACATTTGCATTGTTCCTCTTAAGGAACAACTACCATTCCTTTTAAAAGGAACAACAGTTTCACCATTTTTTTTACTTTCTATCATTCCTTCTAAGGAACAACAGTTTTGATTTGGAGTGTTTTTAGGCTATTCCACTGAAGGATTAGCGCTTTATTTTGTGCTTGTTTTACTTGTTGTTCCACTTAAGGAACATCTGGTGTTCTTCTTAAGGAACAACAGTTTCATGTGCAATTTTTTCTTTTTTTGTCGTTCCTCTTAAAGGAACTGCAAGTTTGCATGCAGATGTTCTTTTTTGTTGTTCCTCTTAAGGAACAACAGTTGTTTCATCTAAGGAACAACATTTTTGAGTGCATTTTTCATTGTTTCTCTTAAAGAACAACATTTTTTTTAGAGTTTTTGTGAATAATGTTTCACTCTTCATGATCCTTTCAAGGCAAAGATACAAATTTATGCAAGGACACAAAAATTAGAGGTTACTGAAATAAGAAAATCAAAGAAAAATTGTCATCTTTAATGAGATTGCTTTATATTGATAAGAAAAAGGAAAGGACACAACTATCTATATCACTTTGTTGTCCTTATCTTCAGTAAAACTTGAATTGATTGATTATTTTTATCATGTTGGTTCTTCCCTAATTCTCATAATTATTTATTATTATTATTATTGAATAAGAATAAGGGCATATTTTTTCTATTAAGATGTTCAGACTTCTTCCACCATCCCTAATTTTAAGGAGTGTTGAGCCATCCTATATATATAAATAGGAAGTTCTATATAAAAGAAAAAAAAAAAGAAAAATATATGTATATGATTACTAACAATTATATGATTTGTCAGATGGAGGATAGGGGGTATCATCAAGATCCAGCCTACCATGATCATAAGGGAGTAGTGAAGTGGCATTCCCACTATGGCCACCAAACCAGGGATATGATCCAATGGGCACATCAGAAAAATGAAAGTCCTTGGAATAGGAGGTCTCATCATGAGTCGGCCTGCCACCTTTCACTCCTTCCTAGTGAATGGCATTGTGATTCATCTGGTTACCAAGCCAACACAATGGCCTCCATTCTGACATCACAAAGCACTCTCCTAGGCATACATAAAGGATTATGGTTCCAAAGGGTGAAAAAGAAACTTTTTCAAGGTTATAAACATCTGTGGGCAACAGAGCTCTACTGATGGTATTGGAGTCCTACTTTTCAACATCAATAGTAATTACAAACCCTTTTCTTATTTCTTTATCTTTATTTCAAAAGAGATTATGTTCCCAATTCCTTTTGAACCTTTTATGCATGAAATCTCATTTAAAAAGTCAATCATAACGGTTTAAGTGGAATAATGACCACATAATCATTTTACCTACGTCAGCTATCATTTTCCCTTTTTTGCATCACTCCATAGCATCTCCATATCTATTCATGATTTTCATCATAAGCCTCGATTTCAGCAACTAGATACTTTTTGTGATCTTGTCATGAATATGTAAACCTTTCCCTTTCTATACTATATGATTGTCGTCCAGTACGTTGCTCCTCCATTTAACCGGTCGAGGATGACCTATCATATTTCAGGGGTGTAAAATTTCTGTTTTCCCACCCCGGTTTTCAGTTTCTCCTTATTTCTCCCATGTAGTTAAATGCCCTTTCCCATAACCATACATTCAACAAGCTGAAAAAAAATAAATTTGCTGAAACACAAATTCTGGAAATTTTACAGAATTGCTGGAAATTGCAGAAATAAAAATCAGCAGTAATAAACAGCCATTAAAACACATTAAAACACTGATATTTTTGGTTAATGTGACCCTGGAAAAACCCCCTACAACTCTTGGGGAAAACCAGTTTGAGAGCTCTTCTTATTTCTGAAAAAAAACCTTTTTACAGCAAGAAAATATTCAGCAAAAAGCAGCAAGAAAACTTTTACAACTTATCTTAGCCTTGCTGAAAAACTGCCCTGCTGAAAATTCACTGTTGTTACTCCGCTACTGAAACTCCGCTGTTGATACTTCGCAGCTCACTGTCCAGAAATCTCCCTTTCTCTCTTGCTCTCCTTCTCTCAATCTTCTCATGAAAGAATTGAATCGAATGTGATCTTTTCCTCCTTTTCCTCCCTTCATATAACTCCAAGTGACCTTTGGGTGATCCAAGTGACTTTTGGGTGATCTCTAAATCCAATGGCTGAAATAGATTTAGATAAATGGCTGAGATTAAATGCACATTTAAATCTCACTTTCTATTTTTTAATTCACCCACTTTAATAAAGACCCACTTCGTCATTTATTTCCAAAGTCACTTTTCCTTTCTAATTTTTCATTGACTTTATAAAAGTCACTTTAAAATTAGACTTAGTAACTTTATCACTTAAAGTCACTTTAAATTAGATTTAACTCTATAAAAATTATAAAGTCACTTTAGGAGAAAAATTAAATTCTTTTGGACATTTTTCCCTAGGCTAAAGATCAAAGCCTTAGGGAACCACCTGTCCTCCGGTACCAAATTTCAATAAATGGAAGTCAAAGTTTTACTTCATGCACCAAGGTTTAACTAGTCTTTGAATTATAAAAAATATTTCAAAATCAAGAGCATTAAAATAAAATTTTAACTTACAATACTTTCCATCAATTTCCTTGGTTGTAGAAGTGGCTCTTTTGTACAAGTGGCTTCTTTGTTGATTTTTGGGATGAAGTGGTGTTTCCAACAAATCTTTTAATTATAATTTGAAATTAAGTCTTCTTTATTTATGTAGGTCCCTTCTGATTGAATTTAAACTCCAAGTCCTTCTGTAAATGCTTCATGTGATTTTGTAGTTGCTTCAGGTCCTTTCTATAAATTCATCATGAAGTCTCCTCATATAGTTTTGAAGGTTGAAGTTGAAGTAGAAATATCTTCCATATTGAGTGTCTTCATGTTGAGATAAGAAGGATAACAATGCTTGAGATGAAAATGAAAACAAGGCATTTTAGTAATGAAACTAATGCTTTTGTTTCCCCCTTTCTTATTCTAAGACTTGTCCTCAAGTCTTTGAACTGGATGATTCATTTTTCAAAGAATGAGATGACATAGTTCATTGTCAGAATAAAATAGAGAATCTATCTGAAATAATGAAATGAGTTAGAACCATTTTTTTTGGAATTCATATTAGTAAATTATATTTGTTTTCCAATATGAATTCAGGTTTGTATTGTGCCAGGAGCTTGGGTTTTCACAACCAAACCTTTTTATTATTTTTGCCTTTTTTCTTTTTCTTTTTTTCTTTTCTAGATGGAAGTGGGGTATAATGGAGTAGGAAAGTATGGAAATCTTGTGAAATTAAAATAGGTTGAACTCATGATCTAGTAGTAGATGGAAGGTCTAGACTTCAACATGCATGATTGTGAAACTTAACATACAATATGGATGATGGATGACATCATGAAAAATATAGCTTATGAAATGTGTCTTTGGTAATGGATGTGACTTGTAATGGTATAGAATTTTACTTCTTCTTCTGATGATTGACTTCATGTCTTTTGCCTTGATCTCAATCCATCTTATAGGCTTGTTGGCATTGTTGGTTAGCAACTAAAAGGCAACGTTAATAGTTTTGAGTTTATTTTGGATGAACTAAACATCAGGTGAATTTCCACTTTTCTTTGAATTGAATATTTGTATTCATGTTCTGAAATATGAATTTTTAAAGTTTGACTTTGAAAAGTCCTTCATCCATGGAGTTCACCACTTAAATCTTCCTGTGACTTGCAAAAACATGGCACTTGACTGCAATACAATATTAAATGATGGAGGAAGAGAGGTGTAAAATCTCTCTTCTTCCAATAAATATGTAAAATAATTACAAGAAATTCTTGAAAAACAAGTCCAAAGATGATATATAAAAAATCTGCATTTTTTTACCCCTTGAGGAATGAAGGCCAACCTAGACCTCCTAGCGGTGTTTTATTCACAAAATATTCATTTTATGTCCAATTAGAGTGATTCAAAAGCCAAGTTAAATTTAATTCATATGGATACTTTAAATATAAACATGTCTTAAAAATGGTTTAAAATGATTGCTAAAAATGATGAAGAATACCCTGTTTGATTGAGCTACTTGTGAATTGTTTACTAGACCAACAATCACTATTTAGAGTGTAACATTTTTGTTAAAGATCGGATTGATGTGATTCCAATTGTAGATGAAATTATATTTAAGTTTTTATATCCAGTAGAAACAATTTTTTTAAATACTTAGGTTTGATATCACAAAATTGCTGATGAACAGAGCTAGGAGGCAGAGTTTCACTATTATGATTTTAAGACATGCAATCACTAAATGTGGCATAACGTTTTCACCTGGTCTTCAAATGATATAATTAAAATTGTATCATAAGCTAGACTTGAATATATATCTCCCTTAGCAACAGGTTTTGAAATGAAGATGATTTGGTATGTGAAATAGGTCAATGAATAGTCAAGGCCTAAAATTGTCACCATGCAGATGTTTTGACAAGCAGTTAGTATTTTGAGAATATTTTTTTCATATAATGTTGGATTGAGGTAATTAAAATTGTTTTGGAAACCATATTCCAAGGGCTATTTTCTCTGTAAGGATCGTGTAAAAGTGTTTCCATTAGACCCCTTGAATCAACACTATACTAACTCTGTCTTCAAAATTTCTCTTGAGATCTAGTTTTTATTTTGACCATATTTTTTCATTTGTGATCCAAATTTTAAAAAAATCAAAATGGGTTAAAAACCAAATTTCAAGAGATTATTTGTTTAAAAACATGTTTGGAAAATGATCCTTTATTGTTACTGAAAATATGATTGTTCTTACTGCATTTTTCCGTAAAATACTTCCAAATGAGTATTGAACAACGATTTGAAGAATTATTCATGAGAGTTTGAACCAAAATTATTATGCAACCCTTATTGTGAACTCATTCTACCTATTTATTTATTTATTCTATTCTATCCTACTCTACTTTAGAAAAATAAGTCATTCTATTGAGTATAAGAGAATTTCCAATGCATCCATTTTCATAACAAGATCATAAGTAGACTCACATTCAAGTTTGAAAATATACCCTAATGAATGCTTGGTCTTGAAAAGTTAGTTGGTCATCAATATTTTATGCTAAGGAATGTTGAAAAATGTAGTGGTGTTGTGGCCTAATAGTTGAAACCAATTTTGAGTGTGATTTTTAAGTCTTTGATTCTTCTCAATTGTCATAGCACAAAGTTCTTCTTGTGGAACTTGTTCAAAATCATGAATACACAAGGGATATTGTGATACATATGTTAGAGATTCTTCAATTTATAGATCTATTGTTTGAACTTCATCGCATGTGATCCATAACTAATTGATCTCATTACAAAGATAACTAGAAGAAGCTTCTAGGTTCTCTTCTTGTGGATCCTCTTCATGTATCCGTTGTTCCTCTTCTATCTTTTGAAATGAAGATTCATCCCTAGTGACCACTCTAAATTGTGGACAAGGATTTAAGAAGATCCTTGTGGTGGCATACGCTCCTTCTCTAAATTACTTCTTTAACATCATGTTTTGTAGATCTTGTTTTACAAATGGATTTTGTAGTTAGCTAGTTTTTGTTAATGGTTGGGGGTTTTGTTTTGGGGATCTACCTTCCTAATTTCTATGTCTAAGCATGAATAACCATAGTTAAAAGTAATTTTTTTTCCTTTCAAAAAATTCCTAACTAGCTCTATATAAGTATGCTTCCTTGACAATGGTGCCAAAAATGCAAGTCTAATCAATTGGGATAAATTAGAGCATGCATCTTAATATTAATCTGGGTTGGTAAACTTAGAAACACACCAAAATATATGGATCTTAGATCTAGCTAGTTTAGAAAGAAATTTCTTAGATACTCAAAAATAAAGAAATGCATATTACAACTTGAAAAAGTAAAGCTATAAGTGTGAATCGCTGAATATGAAGAAAGCATAAAAAATCTAATCTATGAAGCATATGAAAAAGTGAATAGTGATTTTATTCAATTTTAGTTAACAATGAAGATACTCTTGTCTGAGAGGTCCTAGTTGTCCTTCCTTATCGTTTCTATTCATTCAACAAAACCAATTTCACTCATCTAAGTTACCAAAGCATAAAGCATTTAATTCAAGAAGGTAGGAAGAAATGAATGCATAAATATTGATTTCAATTCAATCTTAGTTAATAAAGAAGAGGCTCTAACTTAGAGACCTAGTTTGTCATTCCTTATTGAAACTAATCGTTTGAGAGAAATCATTTCCACTATCTCAATAACCATGACAAACAAGTTAGTTTATACAAGAAATATTCACAATATTAACTCAAATAATAAAAATTCTAACTTACATTTATGCACATAATTAAACAATAGTGTACTTAGCTTAGAATACGGACCCTCCACATTTTCCCAGTACACCTTAAGACAATTAGCCACAAAAAATATCCATTCACATCACATAGAAATGTATGCACAAGAAATAAAAAAGGCAAGTCTCAACTTGCATTTAGAAAATAATAGTCACAATGTATCCATAGTTGCTTGGTATCTTTGCTTAAATAGGCTAAGAATATAACAATATGAGCTATAATTGTTGTAAGAACTAAAAATAGTCCTATTCCATCTCATAAGATTGAACTCATCCCTCTGTTACACAAAATATGGAAAAATCCCACAAAATCCTAAAACTGCCCTTGAATTAGGGGATTTCCTGTGTGACTGGTCAAGTTTGACCAGTGTTGACCATGCTTGTTCTAACTGATTTGGAGTAAGACAATAAGAGTCCCTCCATTGTTGGTTCTTGTAGTTTTTTATTCCGCCTTTAGTTCATGCCCAAGTGTCCTGCCCATACGACTTATTAAGCCATTACGTGAAATTATGTTTCTGCCAAAAAGTAAATTTTAATCCTCAATTTTTACTAAAAACTCTAAAAATCAAAAGACATAAGTAATTTATCTTGGTACGCATTAAAAGAGGTAAAATATGGTAAATATGATAAGAATATGGTGAAATGATGAAATAGGCATGATAAAAAAGGGTCAAAATCGAGGGCTAACAGGTTATACCTAGAACAATTGTAGCGAGGATGTCAATGTATGTTAGTGTAGCTTTGCCAACATCTTCAGGGACTTGTGCAAGTCCAAGACAAACACTTGAAGCTACTATTAGGGGCATAGGTTCTAGGGGAAGGAGTTCATTCCAAAGGGATCCATATAACTATATTCAAAGTCAACCTTGTATCACTTATTAATGATGTAGGGGACTTCATTACCAACATTATTGTCTTGAGTCACAACCTAGTACTACATGTAGAAAAGGAAAGAGAACAATGGGAAGAGTAGTCATCCACCATCAAATTTATGCAACAATTGATAACCATCAATTTGAACACCAATCCACAATGGTGGAAACTTCAACTTTGATAAATCATGTAAAAGTTAAAATTATATTTGATTATGGTGCAAAAAATAGTTTCATTTCACCATTTGCATTAGAAAAATTTGGGTTGGTAGCCTATGAGAATGATGAATTTAAACAAGTCAAAAAGACTTCTAGGGTAAAACAAGTGGTAGGACCTAGTGTTTACCAGTGTTTGGTAAACCTTAGAGTGTTTACAATTAAGTTAAAGGTGCATATTGTTCCCCTGGTAACATAATCATTAGAATGGATTGGCTAGAAGCTCATCAATCTTTGGTGGACTGTTTCAAAAATAAAGTGATCAATTTAGATGATGAAGGAACATCAATTGACATTTATGTTATTATGAGGGAATTTTCCCAATGATTCATCTCAACGATAAGGCTAAACATTTTCTTAGGAAAGGATGTAAAGTGTATGTGGTCAAGGAAATGAGTGATAGGAACGGAGCCCCCCTAGATCAACACCCAGTTCTATCATAATTTGAGGATGTTTTCCCAAAATAACTACCAAGGTTACCTCTTACGAGGGATATTGATTTCACAATCAAACTAAAGCCTAATGTGGAGCTAATATCCAAGACAACCTATAGGATGAAGACTCCAAAACTTAGTGATTTGTAGATGAAGTTCAAAGAACTATTAGACTTAGGACTTTAATTAGACCTAGTATTTCACCTTGGGTGCACTAGTTAGAATGTTCATACTAATTCATTGAGATAAAGATATTAGTAACAAGTGAACCAATCCTTTGAGTGCTTGACATGGAGAACAACTTCATAGTTTGCAAGGATGCTTTAAAGCAAGGATTAGAAGCTATGCTAATGCAAGAAGGGGGAGTAATAGTTTATGCATCTAGGAAGTTAAAGAAACATGAAAACTTGAATGCTACAGCTGACTTATAATTAGTAGTTGTGCTACTAGCTCTAAAAATTTAGAGGCATTACCTCTTTGGGAGAAGCTTTGAGGTAAAGACGAATCATTAGAGCTTGAAGCAACTCTTCACTCAGAGGGATTTGAATGCTAGACAAAGGTGATGGAGCAATTTCATGAGTGATTACAATTTCAGAAGTTTGTACATTAAGGGATAGGAGAAGGATAATGATGCACTAAGCAGGAGACACCATATCTTCTCCTTGGTACCCTTAAGGGTCAATTTAAGGGAGCATGTGGTAGAAAACTCTTTGGAGATAGTTTGTATCTAAAGGTTAGATCTACACTCCAGGGTGGGAAATAAAAACCAAATTTTGAGGGCTATGTCCTTGAACTACATGGATTGTTGAGATTTATATGAGGGATGTATATCACTAAGGATGGCAATATACAAAGAATCATCCTTGAAGAGTCCCATAGGTCATTTTAATGTGCACATCCTAGAATGAAGAAGACGTATTTGGAAATGAAGACATATTTCTTTTGGGAAGGCATGAAGTGTGACATGGTCCAGTTCATTACTAAGTGTCTTAAATGTCAACAAGTGAATATCGACCATCACCACCCAATAAGACTCCTACAACTGCATCAGATTCCTATGTCTAAATTGGAGTCCATATTAATGTATTTTGTTGTGGGTTGTCCACTAATTTCACAAAGGCACAATGCCATGTTGGTTGTAGTTGATAAGTTGACCATAAGTTCCCATTTCATACTTTTTAGAGATACTTATTGTGTCAAGGATGTGGCAAAAGTATTTATAAGTGAAGTTACCTGGCTACATGGGTTACTAACAAATATTTTTTTTGATAGAGATTCTTGATTTACATTTAGGTTTTGGAAAGTTTTGTAGTCAACATTTGCCATTTAGTTGAACTTGAGAATTGCATATAATCCAGAAAAAAATGGGAAAACTGAAAGAGTAAATCATATTATAGAAGATATGCTTAGAATGCATGTTATTTTTACCATACACAATGGGAGAGTTATTTACCATTGGTATATTTCTCCTAAAATAATGGTTACCACAATTCAATTAGATGCCTCCTTATCAAGCTCTATATGGGAGGACATGCATGACATTGCTAAATTGGGAATGGTTGGAGGATAGAGGAACAATAGGTCCTAAATATGTACAAGAAATGGAGGAGTAGGTGAGATAGATTTCAAAAAGGTTAAATGAAGACTAGAATAGATAAGTGAGTTATTCCTATGTACACAGGAATGATCTAAGTGAGGAGGTGGGGGACCAAGTTTTTATTTATATTTAACCCAACAAGAGAAACACTCAGTTTGGAAAAGAAGCAAAGTTGTCACCTTGATTTATAGGACATTTTAAGATAAAGGAGAAAATTGGACTAGTTGCCTATCATCTTGTACTGTCATACACTTGCATAAAACTCATGATGTTTTTCATGTATATTTTCTAGAACAATATGTTTTGCATGAATCACACAAACTTAATTATAGGGAATTGCAGGTATCAAATATGGGAACCATTATGGTCGAACCATTACACATATTGGACCATAGAATTCAATAGCTCAGGAATCACATGGTGGACTAGGTTAAGGTCCAACAGAACAAATATAACCTAGTGTTTGCTACTTTGAAGGATCTAGAGACTTTGCATCAAGACTAACCCTCACTTTTCGTCCACATGTGATGCTCCATTTTTACCTAGACAACTACTTATACTATCTATTTGTATTTTTGATGATGTATTATTTATGAACATTACACAATATTGTTGCATTTCTAATTATGGAAAAATGGACTCATTTATATAAAACATGATATGAATTTCATTTTTTCTATTAAAATATATGATTTATGATTTACTACTAGCATGTTGATGTAAACTAAGAGATTTTATTACATGGATACTAGGTCTGATAATTTGATAATTAGGATCACATGTGTCTATATATGTGTGTGTGTTTAGTTATGCATATGCTTGGATGATAACTAACTTGCAAGTTGGAAGGGGGATATGTGATAGTTGGAAACCATGCCAATAACTGGTTGATGAGAACTAACTTGCAAGCTGGAAGGGGGATATGTGATAGTTGGAAACCATTGTGTTTTGTATTAATTGATATGAAATATTATGACATTGGGTAAGGTGCAAACTTGTAGGTAACAAGATTATCCAACTGAAAAATTTGATAACAAGCACCCAAAACTAGTGTCGTACCATGGTCCATGTTAGGGTGACGAACCTAGTTCTTGAGGGGGGTTGGAGGCTTTTCCCACCATGTAACTTCCAAACTAGAGTTGTGGGAGGTTTATGATGGAAACACTCTTCTAAACATGTGATGATGATTACTAGATGTGATGATGATTACTAGATGTTCGTTGGGGAAGTTAGGTTGATATAGTCATCGCTTTTGCCATTTTTGTTCTATTAATGGTTAGATCAGTATAGACGACGCCATAATATATTGCAGCAAAGGACAAATAGGATGGGAGTGGAAGTAGGTTAGGGAGGATGGGTGGATATGGGTTAGTTGTGAACTCTAGATGGGAAGTGGTTTTTTTGTATGCTTTTACATAATTTTGAGTTACTAATTATTTCTCCCTGTTTTGATTATGCCTGATTGTCATGTTATTCCTTGACTATTTGTATCCTCTAGACTCTAATTTTAGGATGATTTTTTCTGAAGAAGGGGTATATCTAATTCCCACTCCTATATATTATTATGCTATGCTATGTTATTATCCTACCTACTTTGGGATTGATTTCTTTGATAGATCATTTTTAATGTTATTAGTATATGTACAATGTGCATATGCTAGTTATATACCCACACCTTGCATGACTACACTAGTATTCCATGGTCTAGTATGCTAGTTGAATCATAATATATCTTTATGATTAAGCCTTAAGGTTGATTAAAGATTTTAATGCAAAATTAAGTTTACTCCTTAAGCTTGATTAGTGGTTAATTAAATTATTAGCTCTTAATGGTGATTACTAGTTAACTAATGACATTGATTTTCTTATGATTAAATTAATATTAACGTTAAATGAGATTCTTGTGTAAATCATTGATTTGTACCTACTTTTGAGATTGTATTATTTTATTAGGTATTTATGATTTGGTGGGTTTTAGTTGAATGAATTATTAGAACTAATTATCACTATTTTATTGTTACTTGAATGGTTAGATTGTTGTACCTTGAGGGGAAAACCTGAGGCTCTTAAAGCATAAAGTCAAAGAGGTAGGTGAGAGAGTTATGGGGATGGTTGGAGAGATTTAAAGAGGGATATCATAAGTGAGGTAGGTAGGAAATAAAAAGGGGAGTTAGACACTTAGAAGGGGGAGATAAGGTGAAGGGTTGAAAGGTGGAGGGGACATATCAGGAGGGGATTTTTTTTTGAGAGGATTTTGGCTTTTAGAGTGGGCGAGGCTAAGATATGAGTGGGAAGGGATCTTGACAATTTGATTTTGGAGTTGGGAGTCGAGAAGGTGCTTGACATCTAGAGGTTGGACACATTATGACTATTGTTCTAAACTTTGACTTAGGGGGTTAGGGAACCTATGGAGGTTCCCTAGGTTAGGAATCTGAATATGTTGCTCCTAGTTGGAAGGGTGGCATATTCAGTTGGGTGGTATTGATAGGAGCACAATAAGAGGGAAATAACAACTCAACTAGGTTTTTTCCTATTATTTATCAATTTATTTAAAATATGTTGTTAAAAAAATATGTTGAATCATCATGAAAGGACTAATTTTATAGCTGTATAATTTGTTTTTTTTTAATTAAAAATGGATTAACAAGCCTATGGCCCCAATTAAGGGACCTCACAATTCTAGAGTTGAATCTGCATCAACACTCTTTTCCAACACTTTTGTAGTCTTCATCATCATGGACTTACCCTTGAAATTTCATCTATTTCTAGCCTTATATGCTCTTGTTATTACCTTTTTTCTTTTATTTATGTGTCATTCCTGAAGTGGCATCTTTTTTATGAGGCATGTGTAGAGGTGGCCCTACTATCCACTTATCATTACCCATAAATCCCATGTCATTGTCCTTCATCTTGTTATGTTACTTAGTGACTTTTTGTAGGGAATAGTTGTGGAGGATACATCATATTTTTTAATAATGGTAACAAAAGGCTTGCATGGGTTAATATCAACTATAAATTTACTTTCTTAATTAAATCTAAGACATTTATAACATCTACAAAGCTTTGAAACTAAACCAAACTCAAATCCCATGAGAGCTTGTCAAGTGCTTCTCTAATTTGTGAATGGGATCTTAGTTGCCCACAACATTTCCAATGTATTGAAATCCCACTGAGTTAGAATCCGATGAAATATTACTAAGTGTCAATCTCATTCCCTAATGGAATATCAACCATTTGCAATTACTCACCTACCAGGCCTCGTCTCTCCTAGATTCTCTATGATGACTTATCCATCATCAATCTAATAGGTGGTTCTAATATCAACCATTTGTGGAATTTTATTTTCTTCTTTCTTTCAACATCACCAAACAATATGATGAATTCTCAACGGTGGATATGATTTATTGATTTATTTGGCTCATTTGTATGACACCTTTGTCTTCATTCTCCATTGACATTTTAATTAATTATATTAATGTGTTGGGAAAAATACTGAGAGGGGCGCGGGGGGTGAATCAATATTTTAAAAACTCTCTAAAACTTTTCTTTTCTTAGCCATATTTATATACGTGACTATAATGAATCAAACATGTGTATGTATGTGATTGTTATGCAAACAACTAGCACATATCTAGTTAACCAACTTTTTAGTTAGTCCATCATCTGTTTAACTTGAACTACTGTATCAATACTTCATTAGGAATTAATTAAATAGTAAGCGTGTGCAGTAAGAATGGAATAAACCATCATACATAAGAAACACATCAACACACATGAACACTAGGATTTTTAGGTGGAAACCCAATGTGGGAAAAAACCACCGACGTTGTTGTCTCTATATTTATCTTTTATTATAAAGAAATAATCTTAAAATATTATACTGGAAAAGACTCATACCAACACGTAGGAAACCACCTGCAGAAGGCTACAAACTTCTCTCATTCTCTAGCACCCATCGGAAGGGAGCTCCAACCCCTTGATATTGTTTATTGGCACCCATCGGAAGGGAGCTCCTACCCCTTGATCTAATTTACCATATACCACTGGAAGGAAGCTTCAACTCCCTTACCAAAGGGTCCAACCCCTTGATATCATTTACTAGCACCCACTGGAAGGGAGCTTCTACCCCTTGATCTAATCTACCATATACCACTGGAAGGAAGCTTCAACTCCCTTACCAAAGGCTCCAACCCTCAGCACCACCATGGACTACATTTCATAAATTTTCACATTGGATCCAACTGATACAAAACATTACAACTTGTAGGCCACTTTTCATCAAATTTTTAGAATGGACCCACCACCATCATTTTAAGCCCAATACCAAATATCAAAACTGAAATTGATCATTGCAACAAATAACTCAATCATTGAACTAGATGAATCAATTAATCACTGAACAAACTGAGACCCAAATCAATCAACTTATTCTCAAACAACCAAAATAGTTAGATCATTGTAACCAGAATACCAATACCACACCCAAATACTACATCAACTCACTAAATTGATAGTGAAAAACCTAATCAATAAAATGTCAGAATACATACACTACTTTAATTTAGCAAATCCATGTGCATATGCGACTTCCTTGAAGCATACACTCGTATAGATCTTAAAACATTGAACCCTGAAACTGAATCGCTTTCATTCTGAAAAACACATTGAGTTACATCCTGAACCACTTAATTACTCTGAAATAATCACATAACCATCACAAATATTCAATCACATACAACTAGCAACATCATCACTCTTCAATCAATCAATTCCACTTCAATCATCACTGTTAAACCCAGATCATCAAGCAAGACTTCATTGACAGACAATAGAAACACAACACGACTAATTAGACTAACCAAACATCTTATTCAAAAGAACCCTATCTTATATACACGCTTTCCACAAAAAAAATTATGCGTGTATATGTGCTCTTCATGAATCAAACCCGAGTAGAGATCTGAATCGATACACTACTTACCAACATTAAACCCACGTATGTATGCACCTTTCGAGTTATCAAACCTGCATATAGATCTGCAACTATTGAATTATAGCTTCACTGCATATCAGACCTTCATAACATACCCATCTCTCAACATACATAATAAAACAAGCATGAGACACAAATATTACAGATAAAATCAATCCATTATCAAGATAGTCAGTTCAGATCTATTGGATTTGATCCATCATCAAATTCCCGGGTGCATACTTAGTTTTAGATCAAACATTTCATTAGTATCCCATTACATGCTCACTCACTTCATATCTAACTATTCATGAAATATTCATTACTTGCACACACAAAGTAATTTGAACTTCATCTCCTTATATAGCTTAGCCCTTAGCCAATACCACAGGTCAAAACCACACTAATAACGATGGTATTCTTTGATGGGATCAAATATCCATTGTTGGGATCAATACTATGGGTCAATACCATGGTAAATACTCTTGGTATTTAGAATACCATGGTTCAGAAATTGTACACACTTTTTCTTCTCCATACCCGCGTATGTATGTGTCTTTGCTTCACAGAACCCGCATATACTTATTTAAACTTCATCTTTATCATTCCTGTCTCTAAATTTCTATTCCTTTGTCCAAACTCTTTGTCATATGTAGACACATCCTGTTGACATCTACATCAAGTGGGTTGCCAACAAAAGAAAACTCATCAAGTAGGTTTCCATCAAGGACAACACATTAGTCATAATGCCAATAATCCCCCCTTTGGACTTGATGGCAACCACTTTGGTTTTTAGTCACCATCACCTATAGTTACTTGTAAACACATCTATAGATATGACAAGCATTCTCCAAACACAAATATTCTCTCCCCCTTTGACATTAAGTGCAAAGGGTTGACCAATGCTGAATGAAGGCTTATCTCCCTTTGTTAACATGAACATTGTAGATCTGACCTACTGAGAATGAATTCTGAGTATTGACCATGCTCCCCCTGAGCACATTCTGAATTTTCTGAAGATATACAAAGAAGTACATGACTCCATGACTCAACCAGACATGACCTTTCCTATCACCAATGATTCATGCTTACATTGATCACCCAACATAGTCAGGTTACAAACTACATTGTATGCCCAAAAAAATGGGATTACATGACTTGACCATAATAGTCCATACATGACTGAATTTTACAATGAATACATCATAGGTCTTTACATGACCTTTACATCAAATGAAGGATATGAAATTTATAACCAAGACCAAAATACCTCTATAATGAGGTAGTAAAACCAAGATATCCTCTAACAATCATACCATATAGGATTTGCACCATAAGCATCTGACAGTAGCACCATGAACATCATCAAGAATCAATGTAATATCATTAACCTACGACCAAATATGCATCAACAACATAAGATTGTTTCGTAGAACTCATTCCCTTGCCCTCATCAAAGT
This sequence comes from Pinus taeda, assembly GCA_000404065.3. Classification (NCBI taxonomy): domain Eukaryota; kingdom Viridiplantae; phylum Streptophyta; class Pinopsida; order Pinales; family Pinaceae; genus Pinus; species Pinus taeda. The sequence continues at coordinate 214,050 of APFE030928176.1, read as the reverse complement.
CATATAGATATTTTGTAACACAACAACATGTCTTTCCATGCATCAACAAAATATGTGAGAATCAAGCATATCATCATAAAGTAGGGTAGTGAAGTATCATTCTTCAACATCATCAAAGTATGTCATATTTCCAAGTGTCATATAGCAGATACATCAACAGTATATCAATAACCATGTCTTTATAAAACTTGCAATAACATCATTTTCTTAGCCCAAATTATTCATGAAAGAAGAAAGACTACTTCATTCTTATGTAGTATAAATAATCATCCATAAGATCATCATCAACTACTCATCCCTGTGATCCCATATCATCAAGATCATCATGATTAGAATCATACTTTTCTAGAAACATACCATTTATATCATAATATGTGCCTGTAATAGGTTTAAGGACCAAGAACAACACCATAGGATTCATCTTTGATAGCAACATCATCATCAAATAATCATAGCAAGGTATACATGTTCTTTCCACAACAATCCCAACATGTCATACATGTATCATCACTAGAGAGTTTTCTATCATCCCACATATGATAAGCATAAACCATAATTAGCAACTCATGCATCATCATTCAAGAACTTCAACAACATAAGAAACATCACCATTAATAAGCATCATTATGTACCAAGGAGTTCTAAAGAAAACATAATGCCAACAACACATTATTAGAAGCATAGAAAATGATCCCCCTAAACTTGTGCCAATTGTTCATTGTCATATCTGATCATATTATCTCATATATCAGTAAGGATATCAAAGTATCTTCATCAATCAGTTATCCATCAAGGCATCAACAACTTATAAAAGCCAAAATCACTTCTAAATAGCATCAATAAACTATTACCATAAATCATCAGAACAGTAAATCCAAATAATATTTGTCTAAAGCATATAAGATCCTTTTCCTAAGTTTGCCCCACTGTTTCTTCATCATAGCAAAACATATGCGACTATTCATATCAAAACTCATGTATATACACAAATTGTCTTCATAGGATCCATTTACATAAATTAAAAATACTAAAAATTCACAACTTCAACTCCCCCCGATCTTGTACTGTATGTACCCATTGACTATTACTTCATCAGATGCATTATCAGTAATGTAAGAAACATGAATATCAAAACAACCATGGGAGTCATCATCAAGACAACATATGTATTACTCCCCCTAAGATTAAACATCACTGATCTCGAGGACATGATAATCATATTTTGTCTTCATGAGGTCATGTACCTCACATCACTTTTGCGGTCACTGTTAGAAGTATTCTTTTAAGAATAATGTATTGCAACGAGCACCATCTTCTTTTACTCTAAGTCTGAATCCTCCTCATATATGTGAGAATTCAATTCTTTAAGCACATATAATTTTTATGGGTTTCTATATCCTCTTGCTATGACCTTTCCAGATTCTTCATCTATAACTTTGCATTTGGTTGATGTAAACACAATTACATTTAATTTATCTGCAATTTGACCTACACTTAGAATATTCTCTTTAGCCCTTGAGCTAATGACATATCAACTACTCCTCTATGTTTATTAATTATGTCTCTACCCTTTCCCAAAATTTTTGTTGGAGAACTATTTCCAAGAATAATTCTACCATATTGGTTTTTCTTGAGAGACTCCATATTACTGTTATCTCTAGTCATGTGATGAGATCATCCACTATCTATGTACAATTCATCTTCTTCTTCAAATGAGTGGAGAGAAAGACCACACCTTATTTGTTCTTCTTCTTTCTGCTTGTTATAATAAATGTTGGTGCATCCATCTGGTTGGTTGCCATGTTGTCTGAGGTGATCCTTAGATTTGTTCCTGCATTCTTTTGCTACATGCCCAAACTTGTTACAATCATAACATCTTATATGTCTAGAGGAGTCGTAATATTTCTGTTTCATATTCCTTCTATTGCAATCAATGGCTTTGTGACCAAATATATTGTAAGCAAAACAATATCCCTTAAAGAAGCCCGAGTACCTGGAATCTGATGATCTTTTTGTGAAGCAATTATTTTCTTGAGATTGAAACAATCTACTTCTGCAATTGGTTGTAATGTGTCCATAGTTATGAAATATAAAACATTCAACATTATCGATCAAAGGAGAGAATCGATTAGCATTAGGAGTAAATGATTTTTTTTTAAGATTCACTTTGCTTGATGTTTGATCCAGTTGACTTCTTATCTCTTTGTTGAGAATTCTAAGTTTTGCATTATTACCCTTTAATTACTTGCCTCATCTTGTGAACTAGATTCTCCTTCAATAGTTTCATGAAAACCAAGACCATATTTGATGGCGGGAGACCTTTGACTACTAAGAATATTATCCAAAATCTTAGTACTATCTTGAAAGCTCAAATATTTATCTTTTTCTTCTAATTTACCTTTTAGAATGTTTACCTCAACCTCCATTCTTTGATATTGTTTTTCCTTTTCTAGATGCTACTTCTTCATACCTTCTTCAACCCTTCTTCCTTCTTCCACTTGCTCCTTTAATTTGAGAATCTCTTCCTTCAACCCATTTTCTTGTTCTTAAAATGTTTGAAGTATTTCTTCATTCTGCTTATATGATTTTTCAAGATATGCTCTTAGAGAGACAATATTAGCTTCAAGACCTTCACAATATTATTTACATTCTACAAAAACATTTACTGATTTAATATGATCCTTGTTATCATATGCCTGCAACTTATCTTTAAGATTAACAATCTTTTTCAAAGAAAGATCAATTTTTGTTCTAAGATCAAAAATTTCTTCTAACCTGTCTTCTTCTGAATCAACAACTCCATCTGACATAACAAAGGTTGTTTTGTTATCATGTTCATTTTTTGACACATTGTTAGGGATAGGATTACCTAGTAGTTCCCCTGATGAAAAACCTTCCTTTGGGTTTTATTCATGGATTGTTTGTAACTTATACCATACTTGCTTTGTAGTTGCATAATGCATAACCATTTTTAACGTTAAATCAAGCATGCTATTAATGATGTCGCTTAATACCTTACTATTCTTTTTCACTTCCTCGTCTAATGGAGGAATATTGGTGTAACCATTGCATACTAGATACAAAACATCATGGTTCATTAGATTAGACTTCATATTTTCTTTCCATTGGAAATACTTATCATTGCTTAGGATATGTGCCCATTCATTGTCCATTGTTTCTAAATTTCCTTGTTCTTCTGCTTCTAGCCTCGACATTTTTTAATCTATTTTCTCTTTAAAATGCTTATTTTCACTTTTACCCATGAGTGCAAGTTCAGTTGTTTCACTGTCATTATCACTATCATTATTGCATAGACAAGGAAATGGACCATAGTTAGAACAAAATACCATACTTGATAATTCTTTGTTACCTTCTTCTTCATTCTTGATCAATAGAAATTGGGGTGCTCCCAAACATGAATATTCACTGACATCTATAACTGTCACTGCATCTGGTATCTCACTGTCATATTTTTATGAATCCCTTCTTTGATCAATCTTCTTCTTTTCCATCATCTTGTTGGATCTCCTTCAAGCGATTAAGCTTCTTTTGAAGGATATGCTCTGATACCAATTGTTGGGAAAAATACTAAGAGGGGGGTGAATCAGTATTTTGAAAACTCTCTAAAAATTTTCTTTTCTTATCCATATTTATGTATGTGACTATAATGAAGCAAACATGTGTATGTACACAACTGTTATGTAGACAACTAGTATATAATTAAACAGTAAGCATGTGCAGTAAGAACAAAATAAGCTATCACACATAAGAAACACATCAACACACATGAACACCAGGAATTATAGGTGGAAACCCAATGTGGGAAAAAACCACCATTTTTTGTCTTTGTCTTTATATTTTATTATAAAGAAATCATCTTACAATATTGTACTAGTGTAGACTCATACCAAGACGTAAGAACCCACTTGGAGAAGGCTACAACCTTCTCTTGTTCTCCAACACCCACTGGAAGGGAGATCCAAACCCCTGGTCTCATTTACCAGCACCCACCGGAAGGGAGCTCCAACCCCTAGTCTCGTTTACCGACACCCACCAGAAGGGAGCTCCTACCCCTTGATCTAGTTTACCAGCTATCACTGGAAGGAATATTTGACTCCTTTACTAAAATATCCAGCCCTCAACACCATCGTGGACCACGTTTCATAAATTTTCACCTGGATTCACCTGATACAAAACATCACAACTTGTAGACCACTTTTCATCAAATTTTTAGATTGGACCCATTACTATCATTTTAAGGTCAATACCAAATATCAAAACTGAAACTAATCATTGCAAGAAATCACTCAATCATTGAATTAGCGGAATCAACTAATCACTCAACCAATTGAGACCCAAATCAGTTAACTTATTCTCAAACAACCAAAGCAGTTAGATCATTGTAACTAGAATACCAATACTGAACCCAAACACTGCATCAACTCACTAAACCAGCAGAAAAACCTGATCAATAAAATGTCAGGATACATACGCTACTTTGCTTTAGCAAATCTGCGTGTATACACGACTTCCTTGAAGCATACCCGTGTACAGATCTCAAAACATTGAACCCTGAAACTGAATGACTGTCATTCTGAAAAAAAAAAAAAATTGAGTTACACCACGAACCACTCAATTACTCTGAATTAATCATAGAACCGCCATATATCTTCAATCAAATATGACTAGCAACACATCACTCTTCAATCGATCAATTCAACTTCAATCATCACTATTAAACCCAGATCATCAAGTAATACTTCATTGACAGACAACAGAAACACAATAAGAACGATTAGACTTATCATACTTCTTATTCAACAAAAACCTAACTTATATACGTGATTTCCACAAAACGCTTCTGTGTGTATACCCTCTCTTCGGGAATCAAAACCACGTACAAATCTGAATCGATACACAACTTACCAACATTAAATTTGCATATGTACGCGCCTTTTAGGTTATCAAACCTACTATAGATCTACAACTATTGACTTATAACTTCACTGCATATCATACCTTCAGAACAAACCCATCTCTTTGAATAGATTATAAAACAAGCGTTAGACATAAATAATATAGAGCAAATCAATCCATTATCAAGATAGTCATTTCAAATCTATTGGATCTGATCTATCATCAAATTCCTGGGTGCATACTTAGTTTTAGATCAAACAGTTCATTAGTAGCCCATTACATGCACACTCACTTCATATATAACTATTCATGAAATATTCATTACTTGAACACACAAAGTATTTTGATCTTCATCTCCTTCTATATCTTATCCCTTAGCCAATACCACAAATCAAAACTACACTAATGTCGATGGTATTCTTTGATGGGATGAAATATCCATTGTTGGGATCAATACTATGGGTCAATACCATGGTAAAGACCCTTGGTATCTAGAATACCATGGTGCGGAAACTGTACGAGCTTTTTCTTCTCCATACATGCGTATGTATGTGACTTTGCTTCACAGAACCCACATATACTTCTTCAAACTTCATCTTTATCATTCCTCTGTCTCTGAATTGCTATTCCTTTGTCCAAACTCTCTATCATATGTAGACACATCCTATTGACATCTTCATCAAGTAGGTTGCCACCCAAAGACAGCTCATCAAGTAGGCTTCCATCAAGGACAACACATTATTCATAATTCCAACATAATGTTTCATGTATGGGAATATATATGTGGAATGAGTTAAACCCAGAATAATATTGTACAAAATATTTGGAATACAGGGAAAAAATACCATGCAAGAAATATCTTCAAAATAGTTGCAAATGGATATGCTGGTTCACCAATCATTGATGGTTCTAGAACCGCTAAACTTATTGTACATGCAATAGTACCTAAAATTACTACCAGAAAAATATATAAAGATCAATGGGTCAACCAAGCTCTCGATAACAATTATGTCCCATACCTTTAGCTAATTTATCCCTTAATATAGGATCATTTAGGCCAGGCTTATTTTTTATTGGGATAAGTAGATCTTTATGGATCTATCCCCCGAAAGAACTAGACATGTCGATTTTGATCATCTGGCTCAAACAATAACTGGAGGAAGTACATATCACTTATTTTTCCTATGATGGAAGATGAATTTGAAGAATAGGAGATAATAATATCTATGATCATCCACCGTTGGCCATTTCTTATTCCAATTAAATTCTTATTACCGAAGTAATCTCACAAATTCGGTCATGATCGATATACCTTTTGGGCCATCTTAGTCGTTGTAATTAGTGTTTATCACCATGAATAGACCTCAATTTATTTTTTGCATACAAGGTATTGACTTGTTATTGATCCAGCCTCTCTCCTTCCTTAGATCCCTTCTTTCCACTCCAATATTTTTCCCATCGAAATGGTTGCATTTTCACACTATGAAAAGGATAAGTAAATTCATATGGTCCAATTATTGAATAAATGAAAATATTGCCCCATTTTTTGGATCTCATGGATCCCTTCCTGATTTAGATTCAATCATAGAAACAATTCTCTTGGAATGGAACAAATTGATTAATTCCTTTCCAACTAGGTGCTAAACTTCCAATTCCTGATGAGGAAATTGGGACAGAGACACATTTTATTAGAAATATTTATGTGGTAGATCAGAGAAAGTATCTTCATGGCCTAATCTATAGTTCAAGTCACACATTCCCATAATCCATCTTCTTCATATGAGAATCTACTCCAATTTTTTTTTTTTATTGGATGAATAATACTCCAAAATTGAAAGGAGAAATGCAAGGACCATATTTTCTATTTTCTATGGATATTTCCATTTTTGAATAAGAAATATTCTTTATATTTACTTTCAATGCAAATTGTTGAGAAACTAAGTGAAAGGTTGGAAGACATATAATAACTAATGGGCCTCCAAAATAAGTAAATCATAAGGCCCATCAATTCACTCCTTTGCACATGAAACAATGTTTTGACCCCACATTTTACACTAAATAGTGTATTTTCCTAATTTAATGAGTTCCTAGAGGATTCAATGTGGTTTTCATGATTTATGTGTCTTAATATGTTTATTGTGTAGGATTTATAAATATTTTGAGTATAATCTAAATAATTTAGTATTAGAGAAATTCTAAGGACTTTATCCCTCCTATAAGAAGACTCAAACTCGAATGGCTCAAGGCATTTAATAGCTACTATTGCTTTTGTGAGTTAGATTTGGGGAAATATCCCTTCTTTCTAGAAATTTTTTGGGGGGGGAATGAAACCATCCTCTCAAGGAGGATTCTCCCCTACCTAATGTATAAATAGGAGATTTGATTTGGCCTTGAGGCTAGGAAAGAATATATTAGAAAGAAGCATATGCTTTGAATATTTATGAGCAGGTTTTACAGCATTGTATTTCTTGATCTAAATTAATTGAAACAATTCCTTATTTCAGTTTCTAGCTTGGTTATCCCTCAGGGACTCTGAGCATACTTGGGTGGGACCCACCCCAAGAACTTTAGATCCCTCTTGTATTTTTTTTATTGTTATTTTTATGCTTTGCATTTTCTTTGTTTAGCTCTTAAATCAACATTTCTAGAAATTATAGTTTAATAGATGTATGCTTGGTTAAGTAGGTAGTTTTATGAGATAAATTTCTTTGCATGTCATTTATACATTATATTAGAATATTGGATCATTCATATTGCTTATCATTTCATTTTCAAGTCTCTTTCCATTTCATTTCATCCATTATTAGAATTTTTGCAATTTCCTATTTTACTGTGGAACTAAGATGATGATTACAACGGGTGAACATAACTTGGTTCAATAGTGTATGTTATTCGAATTAGTTATTCTATGCTTTTAATTGATAAATAATTTCATTTCCAATCATTCCTTCCCCCTTCTCTCATCTTAGATTTTCATTATTGCATTTTTTTTGGTTTGCTAGCTTTTCTTGTAGAAAAACAAGGAATCTTACAACAACTAACAAACAACCCATTTTCTTTATCCAGTTCATTAATAAAATCTTTATTTAGTTTCCTTATAATATTAGAAAATGTTTGGGATGTTGAGGTTGGAGCTTGGAATATTAGAGATATCTTGAAGTTTCCTTTAGATTTTTTTATTGGATGTTGACTGTCATTTTTAGCTTCTACAACATAGATTTTAGTGTTACTTCCCAAGTCTTTTATTTTCAATAAAAGAGTGTTTTCCATTTCTTTCAGTCAACATAGGCGTGTTCCATTTCATTTCTACAAGTTATTTATGAAATTTCACTTTCCTATAGCATAGTTAGCTTGGCAACTTGACCATATTTATGTTCATCTAATCTACACCGCCACATCTCTCACCTGCATGAGGATTAGAAAAGGAAAAAGAGAGTTTCTAATGCACATATAGTTTGATAATTAAAGATGAGACTCTTAGGAGTTGCAAAATTATTGTTGTGATACTGAGGGCCGTCACTTTTTAATGTCATTATCGCGAAGATGTCCTTTGGTTTGATTCACTCATGTTCTTTATTTTGTCTTAAGTAAAAAAAATAGAAAAACAATTATCATTCTTTTAGAAAATACAAAAGCACAAAATTTATTCCTTTTTAAGAATTTTTCTTTTATGTCTCGCAGATTAGGAATGAGTCATTTTTTTTTTACCGAAAACCCGTACTTCTACTAGCATATAGCCCTTTTCAGCTGACTGTGATCTGTTTTCCTTGTCCATAGGTAGATTTGAGACCTTTTTGAGCAAGAAAGGATCTTTAAGAAGCTTGTAGAGGGAGAAAATCCCTCAACCCCTACTAGTACTACTACTATGGATGAAGAAAGACAACCTGAAGTGTTTGTATTCCCCATTAGAGAGATAGATAGAGAATAAAAAATGAAAAATATTAACCCATTTGTGTTTCCACACTTATGTGGTGGCCTAGTCATAGAGGATTCTAACACCTTTATGTTCAATTTTTTTGATGTGTGTAGAACTTATGGCTACACCCCAAATGAGCAAAAGCTCAAGCTTTTTCCTTCCGCCTTGAAGGATGCAACTCTCTAGTGTTTCATGAGCCTTAAAGGTAATAGTATCACCATTAGGTCCAAATGCAACATTATTTTAATAATAAGTATTGAGATTATTGTAGATCAAGGGACACCAGAGATGAAATTTTTAGAATAAGGGAAAATGAGCCCTTAAAATAATACGAGGAAAGGTTCCAACTAAGTTATAGAAGGGAACACAATTGTAATTTGGGACTAGAATCCTTAAATATTTTGATATTGAATGGATTCAGATAGGATATCATGGAAACCCTTAATTTATTGGCTTATGGAGATATCTACAAACTAACCTATGATGAGATTAAGCAAGATTTTGTCAAAGGATCCTAGCTCGGGCAGTTTGGTGAAAAATCCATTTCACCAATTGTGTGGGTTCAAGTCTTCGGAGACATGTTGTAATTGGCCCATTGTAGCATTTATGAAATAGTTCTATTTAGTGTACTATTGGTATTCAATGTTTTGAAGTTACCAATTCTCTAGAAAATTCCCATTCTAGTTAAAAAAAAATATTAAGCAAGTTTTTAAAAATCATTATAGAACCACTAGGAAAAAATGTAGAATGGGAAAGAGCATGGTATGTCATTTTCCTATATGATTACTAAAAATGAAATAAGAATAATGTTGTAATATATGAAAATATAAATATTGCACACACGTGGCATGTAGATGGATATTTTGCAAATTAGGAAAAAGCAAGAAGAAGTAAAAAAAGCATTGGCTATGTTGTCCCCCTAGTGCATAGAGAGAAACCCTAGGAATGAATGTCCTTTGAATGTTATAGAATTTTTTTCTTTATGTGAAGAAAAATATTCTACTAATAAAGTTTCATCTCTGCTAGGTTTGAAGGTTGTTTACCAAAGAGCAGAAGCGAGCATGGATAAATTATGCTTCATCTATTAAAAGAAACCACAACCCTATGACAATTTCAGCAAGGTATAAATTCCCCTTCTCATTTCAATAATAATTAAAATACTCAATATAAAAATTGGTACCCTCTTAATCCTTCAACTTGGCCCATGCCCACTCTTTGTCCATATTCTCCACAACCTATTGTTCCTCCTCAATGAGTTGTTCCCCCCTTCTAGTCATATTCCAACCAACCTTCTCAATTGGGTAATTAATCACAAGGATGGAGGCCTCATGTGGTCCAACCACCATCTTTGATGCCTCCTCCTCTGATACAACAAGTACCACATAGTTCTCCTCTAAAGAAACACCAGATGCTTGCTCAATCAAATACCAATCCTAATAACAAGCATACTCAACCTGTTTATAGTGGAGAAACATGTTATTAGACCTGTTTTGTAGAGGTCCAAGATATTACACTCAGGTTAGGGAATTTTCTTCCAAATGTCCATACACATTCTCCCAATAAATATCTTGAGAAATATAAGGAGGATCCCATGCCTCAGATATTTCACCGAAAACCACCCTATCCCAAAAATTTAGAAACTCAAAAGATACACACCTCAAAAGAAGCCGAAGGTCTTAGAGAATTGAAAAATCTATGTAAAAATACCTCTCCTTCAATTCACATTTATAATAACTTCATCAAAGAAGAATGTCTTAGAAGGTCTAGAAGGAAGAGAAGGGATGCCACTACCATCAATTTTATTGGGCAGCTAGTTGATCTCATGCTTGTGCAAGCAATTGTTCCTGTGTATTTAGATCCTAGAATCCTAGTGGTAGATGTGCATATGAAAAATATTGAAGTTCTAAACACTCTCATTTATATGGGAGTTGCAATTAATTTCAGGACCAGGGAAACTATGTTTGAGATTAACCTAGAAGAGTCCTTGAGAAATACCACTATCGTGCTACAACTTGTTGACATATCCAAAGTAGATATGGAAGGAATAATTGAAGATATAATTCCCCCCATAGACTCTTAGGATATCCCACATATTTAATTGTCCTCTAGCCTAATACTAAGGTCAATGGTTATCCACTCACTGCAGAGAGACCTTTCTTAGCTACTACTGATGGATATATTGGTTGTAGGCCCGGAAACATCGCAATTACTAACGATAAAGACTGAATTATTTTTACTATATCCCCTAGCTCAACCTATCGTTGAAGCTAATTTTTCTAAATGGGTAGAAGAAGAAGCAGAACATGATTATGATCTCTCATCACCTTACCGTGTGTGTACCATAGAAACAACCCTCAACAACAAGCAAGATGATGAAAATTACTTAATAGACAATTTTCTGCAAAACCAATATTCTTTTCCTATGAAAACTGATGGGTTGAAAGAGGATTTATCCCTAGGGAAACCTAGTTTTTATAAATATACTTTGTGGGAAGAATTATTTACTACTGATTCTAATCATAACAACATAAAAATGGTGGAAATCATCCTCTCCAAATTGATAGAAATCAACTCCACTTTCAGCTAATCAAGAGGATCAATTATTCACTGTCATGAGGCAGAAAATTAATGCATTTGAATGGGATTACAAGGGTATGAAAGGTATACAACCATATATATGCACCCATCACAAATACATAAAAGAATATCATAAGACCATCTGCCAACTTCAAAGGTGAATGAATATTTCTTCAAAGGACATTTTTAAAGAAGAATTGAAAAATTACTTGATGTGAGATTCATTTATCCAATTTTAGATAGTGAATGGGTATATACTTTGGTTATTGTTCCCAAAAATAATGGAAAATGGAGAATTTGTGTGGGTTGCAGGGAACTTAATAAAGCCACAAGGAAACATAATTTTCCCTTGCCCTTCATTTACCAAGTCCTTGATGTGCTTGTTGGGAAAATGTTATTTTCCTTCTTTGATGGGTTTAGTACATAATCAAAGCCAAATCATCCCCAAAGATTAATATATACCACATTCACTTGTAATTAGGTTAATTATTCTTATAAGGTCCTTCCATTTGGCTTATGTAATACCCCTACCACTTTCTAAAGGGTTGTCCTTAGCATCTTTTTTTAACTTGTGCATGATTCAGTAGGAGTTTATATGGATGAATTCACATCCTATGGGAATGAATTTCAAGAAGATCTCTCCAATATTAGAAAGGTATTACAAAGATGTGGGGATATGAAACTATACTTAAGCCATGAAAAATGTGTGTTTCTAATAAATAAGGGATTTTTTCTAGGACATTTCCTCTCCTCAAAAGGAATTGGTGGAAATCATCAACCACCTCACTGTACCTCAATAATAAAGAGATGTTAGAAGTTTCTTAAGCCTTGTAGGATAAAATAGGAGGTTTATAAAGGATTTAAGTAAAATATCCTCTCCTTTGTCTTCCTTGTTGAGCAAATATGTTGATATTTGTTGGACAGATCCATGTCAAAAAGCATTTGAGAGCATAATTTTTTTTTTAATGATGACACCTATTCTTAGAGGTCCTAATTGGACCTTTCCCTTTCACATTCACATAGATGCACTAGATAGGGAAATTGGAGAATATTTAGGTCAAATTGAGGGTAAACTTCCCTATGAAATATACTTCATTAGTAAGAATCTATACAAGGCTGAATTGAATCACTGTAATAGAAAAACAATTCCTCGTTGTTGAACATTCTCTGAATATTTTTAGACACTATATTACTGTTTACCAAATAATATTTTGAGCCATTTCAACCTCAATTATATTTTGAGCCATTTGAGAAGTGGGGCATGGACTTCATTAGTCATATTGATCCCCCATTTAGATACAAAAGGTATATCATTGTATGCATTTATTACTTAACTAAATGGGTTGAAGTACAAGCAGTAAAGGTAGCCACAGAGAAAAAGGTAGTTGAGTTCTTAAGGGAGAAACTTTTCATGGTTTTCTAAAAGAGTTAGTGAAATCTCAAGGCACCTAATTTACTTCGAACCCAATTAAGGGGATAATGGAGTAACATAAAATTTTCTATCATAAGTCCACTCCATACTACCCCTAAGAAAATGGGAATATAGAGGTTACTAATAGAGCCTTAGAGAACACTCTTACTATGGTAATTAGTGGAAGTAAAAAATAATAGGTAGAAAGGCTTGTTAAGGTCACTTGGGGCTACAATGCTTCTTAGAAAACCACCACTAGTTTCACTCCCTATGAGCTAGTTTATGAAGTCTTTGTTACCGGTTGAGTTTGACTACAACACTTTGAGGATGGAATCTTAGCTAGATATGGATTTGACCAAGGAAAATACTGAAAGGATATAACAACTAAATGCCTTGGATGTGTAAAAGATGTAGGTCTTGTTGCATACTAAGGTAGTCCAACTACAAAGGAAAATTTGGCATGATAAACACATCAGAACTAGATACTTCCAAGAGGGCGATTGGGCTTTATTTTATGACTCTAAGTTCAAGGACTTTATTAAAGGAAAACTCATGCAAGGTGGTTGGGACCTTACCTAGTGGAAAAATGTTATGACAATGGCTCTGTCAGGATTTGAACCATATATGAGGAGCATATCCCATTGTTAATGAATGGTTAGACACTGAAATTTTACAAGAAGTCTCTTTCTAGGGATGAATTTACAATTTCATTAAGGAACTAAATGTGATGGAGAGCACTATTGCTTTTAATCCATCTAGCTTGTGACCAATAGAAATTATAAATATAAATATATATGATGTATATATCATATATATATATATATAATATAATATATATATATTAATATATATATATATATATATATATATTATATAATATATATATATATAAAAAAAGAAAAATAATAAATTCTCAGTGAAAAACTCCTTTGAGGCCCTGGATAAGCTCATTGGCGAAAACCCTCCATGAATGTCATTAAGTTGAAAAAAAAGAAAAAAAATGAATAAAAGATAATAAAGCTCCATCTAGATAACATTTTGATGAGTGTCTTGAAGTAGGTTCTTTGGCTAAACCTCCATGAGATAGTCATTAAGTTTGGAGAAAAGAAGAAAAAAACAAAAGAAAAAACATTTTGACTTTTCATCATCTCTAAGGTGGAATTTTTTGTAGGAATAGTTTCCCTTACAACAAAAGAAGAAACAACAATTAGGTCAACCGAAGTGAACATATTACAAAAATTAGAAGTAAAGGGAACAATCTTAGGTTGAATTTTGTGCAGGAATAGTTTCCCTTGCAACAGAAGAAGAAACAACAATCAGGTCAACCAAAATGAACATATTGCAAAAATTAGAAATAAAGGGAACAATATGGCACTTGTTTCATGTCATCAACATAGATTTCCTCAAGCATTCTTGAAGTGTTACAGGGAAGTGTAGAACTACTACAAGAGAAATTATCTCTACAAAAATCTATAGATCCAAGTTTTTAATATTATCTTGACTAAAGGAGAGTACCCACGGGGTCTTAAGCATTATCCTTTCCTTCTCCAAGATCCAAAAATGTGCTCCTCTCACTCTATTAGCCCCATTTCACATTTTAGAAACATATTTCCTTCACTTTTTCATCACATATAACTTAAAAACTTCTCCATCCACATTTCATTCATCCTTATGAATTATCAAGTCACCAACATTAACTAAGAATATTTTCCATTAATCTTGAAAGGCCTTTGCCCTTGCTACATTAAACTACACGGTCTTGTAGAAATCTACAAAGGCCTTGGAGACCCAAAGTTTTCCAGCATATAAGGAGCTCAATGAGGGAACCATATTTTCAACAACTCCAAAAGTATAGAAGCCACTTCCAGGATTGGCAAAGAAGTCCTAAGTAGTTAAATGACCCCCTATACACTGATACAGGATGAACTATACACAACAAATAGCTTCAACCCAGTCATTGAAGAACTTGCAACCATGGCATTCACTGATACCAAGTTTCCGAAAGGTAAACACAAGGTATGGAGCCTTGAAATGTCTCTGAATTCATCTTGAACATAGTGAATGTTTCATTTTTTACACAAATTTGGGGTCAAATAAGCTAGCAGCCAAAAACTAAACAACAGTTATAGCACCCACTTTTCCTAAATTTTTCCTCCACATGTCATAATAGAGTAATAAAAATGGGTTATCTCTTTGTCTCAATTGAAAAAGGTGGTCATTTTTTAAATGATGTAATCGTCAAAGGAGGGTGAGGTGGTGAGTATGTCCTATAATCATGTCCAAGAGTGGGGTGGTAGATGAGACAACCAAAATTGTGTGCTACGTCCCATCCTTACCACCCAATAACCACATTGCACCCTCGTAATCACCTCCATTTTAAAAGAACAATAGTTTAATATTTCCTTCGACGAGGTGCATGCAAAAATGAAGAGCTATAGGTGAATCATAGATAGTTATAGGGTTTCTACAAGATTGTTACAAGGTGCTACAAAACTGTAGCTGGGTTTGCTACATGACTGCATAAAATGCTACAATTTTTCCCTCAAAAAGCAATAAAATACTCTACATGTGTTGAAATCTTGGTGCCAAATATATATTCAATTTATTATTAGTCATATTCCCAAAATAATTATATAGTATGCATAAAAATATGCTTTGTGTCAAAATATGTATTTTCTCTGAGTTATATTGGCTAAAAAATGAATGGTTGGAAGAGGAGATTTATCATTTCTTTTATGTTTAATTCCAAATTTGTTGAAGACATATGGTTGAAATACCCTTTGATAAAAAAATTTCTACTACACTTTAGAGTTCTATGCATTAAAAGAACACAAAGGTGCTACAATAGGAAATATTTTTTCCTATAACAGTACAATAACACCATTCTCTCTTAGAATTGTTACAACCAAAAAGAAATAGACCATTTGATGAAGTTCAATTGAGATTATAGGAGTTATAAGAAGAAACATATTTGAGTGTGATTTGAAAATTATCCTCCAAAACTTGACTGTGGGAACCCTACAAGAGGACACTTATTTTTCTTCACTTCCTTTAGAATGGAGAGTAGTTTTAACAAAAGGGAACCCATTAACACTAGCAAGATTCACCAACACCCTAGAGTTTTTGCCATGTTTGGAAATTAATATTATTTATTGTTATTTGAAAAGCTAAGGGGCTTTGATGATGAAGTGGAAATAGAATTTTCCATGAATTTGCAGAAACTTGAGGAGCATGAGTTTGTCATTGCAATTAGGGGGTTAGATATTACGTCAATGAAGAATTGATGAGAAAAATTACAACCCTTCATAAACGACTTTAGTGGGATAAGGAAGAGAGGCATGAGGCCATCAATACCAAGAATATATTTTTCCTACAAGACGAGAATCCTAACTAGGAAAAAGATGGAGTAAAGAGGAAATGCTTGCCTAACACCTGGGGTGAGGTAGCCTACCATCTCCTCAAGTACATCTCTTGTGAGGGCAAGATGAGTGTTGTATATGCTTACCAATTTAGGATACTATCAATTGAGATTCCAAGCCCACCTCCCAACATATGATTTACTGAGCATCCCATTCTTTATCCTATAATCTATGAAGGAGATAAGCATTAAAGTGAGGGAGGGAATAACACCCATGATGCTAACACCTATTTTTGTGATGTTAAAATTGTGAATGTATAATGAAATTATGGAGGTCGTGGATGGATGAGAGATTATATGTAAACATAAAATAAATTAAATGTAAATTTTAATTGGTTCTCCTAAAGAGAGCGACACACATATCCAAGTCTAAGGGAGAGAGGAGAAGTGGGAGAGTAGTTATTTGTGCCATAATAGACCGAGGCACCACATTACACATGGAAAAATGTGATTGGATGAGAAAACTACACTTTTTTTGTTCCACAACATGCGGGAAGGTGAATTTAGAGTCTCTTTGGATGTGAAGGGCCTCAGGAAAAATAAGATGCAAGAAAGAAAAAAATGAGTGAAGAGAAAAGGAAAAAAAAAGAAAATAATTCTAAAAACACTGAGCAAGAGAGAAGAATCAATACAAAGTTATAGTTGAGAATTATACTCTAAAATGTGGGTGTGTTCCATTGCATTGATGTGTTGAGGACACCAGACTATTATGTTCAAGCATGAATGGCTAGTGGGAGGCTCAATGGAGGGTTCAACTATGAGTGTTTTCCAAATAAGTTAATAAAATACTAAGTGCTTGTTGAAAAAGTTGATAAACCACTTACTGCTTATGGAAGGGGCTAACAAACCACTCAGGTGCTTGTTTAAGGCTAATAAACTGTTAAGTCGGGTAGCAAAACCACTATGGTGCTTGTTGAAAAGAGATGATAAAGCACTAAGTGCTTGTTGAGGAAGATGAAAAACCACTTAGTGCTTGCTAAGTAAGCTAGTAAACCACTTGGAAATTGGGCTACATACTCTTATAGTGATTTCCTTGAAAATACGACTGGCAAACCACCTGGAAAGTGGGCTATATACTCCTATAGTGGTTTCCTTGAAAATATGACTTTTAAACCACCTGGACAGTGGGCTACATACCCCTGTAGTGATTTCAATGAAAATATGACTGATAAACCACCTATATTGTAGATTCAAAATCTTAGAACTGAGTAATTCCCCAAATGAGCCTTGGTTTAATTCTTTGAGCAATCATCCCCTCAGAATTTGGATCTAGTGCAAGGGTAGTCAACTACAAGAAATTTTATGGTGTAGCTAGCATATAGTTGGTTGGAGAGTTGAAGTCCCTACTTTGGTTAACTTCCATTTCAAGCTATTTAGATAAGAATAATGGCTTATGCATGAATGAAATGTGGTAATGAAATTTTATGATACATTATTGGCAAATTTATGGTTCAACATCACTCATGGAAGGTCAATGAATTCATTGCATGTTCATGGTGAATGAGTTGTATCATATGTCTTTATGGATATGTTAACCCTTTAGTAGTATGTGATGGTTATTATTTGGATGAACTACAAGGTTGTTATATGATTATTTCTGGTTGTATGAGGTGTCTCTATGAACTTGTTATCACATGTTTTTTCCAACCATTTTATATGTTTATGAATTGGTTGGCTCGTTGCCACACTTAAGATTGCAACCTATTTTAAGTGTTGTATGTTAAATGAGGATTTAATTGAATGTTGATAGTCACTTGTTTTAATAATTATGTGATGATACCATGGTTAATTCACTCTTGTATAGTGTTTTGATATCATGGGTTTCACTGATTAATGCTTGGTTTGTATTTATCATGTGAAATATGTCCTTTGGAGCCATTAATTATATTAATGAGACCTGATGGAAAGTATCTATGTTAGTGTGTTTCGACTCTCTTGGACCTAGCATTGTGCCTTTGTGGTTTGTTCTTGTAGGTTTTAACATTGTACAAAAATTACCTACGTAGAAATTCTAAAAATAGAAAGTAAACAATGGCGAGAGCATAAAACATAAAACAGATATACACAATGATTTTCCCCTCGATCCCAAAACTGGGACTACCAGATTGGTTTTTCATTATATTACTTTCAATGTAATAATACATATATATACATGTTGTTGGCTTAATGGGTCTTGACCTTGTTTCAGAGTTAAGTTTTCCAAACAGATCCCTACACTACTGGACCTTTCGGCATCAATTCGTGGAGCATGGACTGAAGTCTCACCTAAAGCAGTATGGGGGGATGATGGAACCAAGTTTCCATACCAAACGATGAGTGTGATGTCATTTTATGCCCTAAACCTACCTTTGCACAGATCGATAAGCCCCGAGGGCTTATTTATATAACTTCTCTTAATAAGATTCTATACCTTCGCTAAGGTCTACGAATGTCTTTCACAGACCTTAAACATGTGAATCAACCCTTTACGCGCTTCTATAACTACCCTTAAGTCTATATTTACCTAGATCAACTTAAGTGTTTGATAATAATAACATGCAATTAGATATTCTTCACATAAACAGATAGTAGTACTTGCGTTCTTATAACAATGTAAAACATTCATAATCGCACATCAATATAATACTAAATCACAACCCCATTATTCATCATAACATAAATGCATTCATTCATAACATAAGTAAATGGACACACCATAAATATTTCTGGAATAATCTCTTTATTAATACTTCAGTTTTACCTGCAGACTCAAGACTACCTTGTGCACTCAACTGCAGGGGTCCACGCACTCAACTGTGGACTCTACTTTAGGTCTCTATGCACACAGTTGCAGATCCTCTCTTCTACTATAAGACTTCCTTGCTCTTACTACTAATGACCCATTACATTCACCTTCATCAATCCAATCCATTGAACTACCTTAGACTCTCTACAACTCTCCTTTTATACAATCCCATAGTCTGCGAACCATGGGTAGATATACTAAAGCAAACACAAATTACATAAAAGAAGGGTAAACCTTTTATGAAACTTTACTATCCACGTGTCCGTGACCACAACCTGCAAAGACTTTACACTTTACATAACAAAAACTTGGGCTTTTGCCCAAAAATTGACCCTAGGGTACCCTGTCTCAACAGGCTCCCAACACAAATATCGTGAATCACCCTAGAGTCGCTCTACTGGGATGGAGATAATATTTCGGAGACCTCCCAGCTCGACTTGCGCCACTACTACCTTAGCTGTGCTCTGTGTGGCTGCCTGCTTGATCTGCTCCACCAGTTGCTTTATTGTTGGTCCCGCACTGTCTTCCTTTATATTATTCTTTTTCCTCTGTAGGCTTGCCAACTTCTCCTCAATGGTGGTAGAGATAACATAGGCCTCGTCTAGCCAGGGCCCCAATCTAGCCTTGAGGACTTCCTCTTTCCTTTGTGCTACCTCTGCCTGTTCGAGAAACTGCTTTGCGTCATGTAGCTTGGCAAATCACTGTGAGATAGCAATGGTGTGCGCCGTCACTCTTGCTTCATCGTACTGCTACTGTAATTCATGGGCTTCCATATTCAACATCTGTAGGTTAGGATCCTCTTGGAGCATCGTGACTACCTCCATGGATTGCTCAAAGAGTGAGGTGCAATTTGCCATTGCGACATCTATTGTTGCAAATCCATCCTTTACAACTACCTCGCATTGTTCTTTGATCTCTGGTGGAGTTGAAGGTTGTGACTTCAACTCAAGCTTAGTGATTTTAAGGTTCAGTTCAAACTAAACCTTGGCCGCTTATTTTTTTGCGTCGTCCACACCTGCAGCCAACTTTCTAATCTTGGCTTCCAACGATGCTTTTTCTAGTATATACAATTTTGGAACTGTTCTGCATGTGTTGGCTGCCATGGCTGCAGTGTGCTCGTTCTTCTCCTGAACCCTCTTCCATGCTTCTAGCACTGCCATATTCTCAATGAACATTTGTTTGTTGTTGACCTTGTACTCGCTGATCATGCTTAGCATGCATTACTCTTGGGCTTGAATCTCTGCAATCACGCCTACTTGTAGTGTGCGAAGGAATTCACTGAGGATCATGGCCAAGTTCAGACCAATATTCCTCAAAGCACTAAAAGTAGCCTTCTCAGAGTTTTCCTACATGCTCAGATCTCCATCAAGCAGCATGACTGCTCGAAGATCCAAGGATTGAACAAAATTTGCTGTATGAGTGGTCCCTGGTGCCAAACTAGTTGATGCCACATTGCTCTTCCCTGCACCTACCTGGAGTCTAGTTGTTTGGATCTATAGTCATGCAGACCCGAATGTATGACAACTAGTGCTTACTTCTACTGCTACTCAAACTGTTGTAGTAGTTTTGCTGTTGTGTCCCTTACCTTATCGACAATATCATCTCAATCACCCTCTGTCAAGGTTATTGTGTTGAGTGATGAATTGGAGGCTTTGGTCTTCTTTCGTTGTCCCTCCTTTTCCTGTTCCCTATGTCGCTTGACACGGAAGGGAGTGATCTCTTGATTGTTGCCGCCCTGTTCTGACTGCTCTTCTTCCTTTGTTTGGGGCAAAGGATATTTTTGACGTTTGTCAGAGTCGTGCTCTTCCTGCTCTACTTGTTCCTTTGTGACACACTCCACTTCTTCTCGAGACTTCTCCTCAGTCTCCTTCTTCCTCTTTTTCACCAATTGCTAAACCTTCAGTTGGGCCGCTTCCTTTTTCTGCTTCTCCACGGACTTTCTAGTCTTGGTGGTGAAATTCGATGTTGTTGGGTGTGGAATCCCCCCAAGGCTCCATGAATTGTGGGTGTAGAGTGCGAAGTTGTAATAGAGTCATAGGGTTGTTCACCCTTGTTTTTGTAATGTAATGTCGGTTTGAAATATCTACCCATGGTCCGCGGACCATGGAATTTTATAAATAGAGTGAGGTTTTAAGTGTAGAAAACATCTAATGGAATAATCTGATGGATTGATGATGAAGGGATAGAAGCATTGATTCGAAGTGTAGAGTCGTGTCTTTGGGTCATACAGTAGAAGAAGGCTCTACAGCTGAGTGTGCAGAGGCCTAGTAGTCCGCAGCTGAGTGCGCAGACCCCTGCAGCTGAGTGTGTAGGGTAGGTCGAGTCTGTAACCATTGGAAGAATTAATAAAAGAAAAGTTTTACCATATTTCTATGTATATTTTCTTATTTTATGTATTATTAGGTATGAATTGCAAGTTTACTATTTATTTACTACGCAAACTCATATGAATAAGCTGAATAAGTAAATATAATATAAGGCATCTGTTTATGTGAAGATAACTAATTGTTATAAGAAGATAAGTAAGATCTCGAGTGTGACTTAGGGAAATAGTGCAGATCGCTACTCCAACAACGCAAAAGCCCCACAACCCCTGGTTAGGGCTACATGAAGGTGAATATATCAGGGCACGAAGGCTAGAGAAGTGCGTGAAGTAACCTGCATGAAAGGACTCACAGTTGGACCAAATCAACCTCTCAGACATCTAAAGGGTGTGGAAACTTGGTTCCAACACTCCCCATACTACTTCGGGTGAGACCTCAGTCCACACTCCGCGGACTGTTGCCGAAAGGGCTAGTAGTACAGGGATTTGTTTGGCTAATTAACTCTGAACTTGGGTTAGGCCCCAACAAGCCAACAAATGGTTCCATTGCTGGGACCAGGATCTGCATAGAGATGTATAATGTCATATCACTGGAATCCAACGAAGAAAGAAATTGAAGATTGGTTGGATAGGAAGATTCATGAGGTCACGGTGCAGGAGAATAGGAATCCACAACTATA
Source organism: Pinus taeda (assembly GCA_000404065.3). Lineage (NCBI taxonomy): Eukaryota > Viridiplantae > Streptophyta > Pinopsida > Pinales > Pinaceae > Pinus > Pinus taeda. The sequence continues at coordinate 192,023 of APFE030928176.1, read as the reverse complement.
AAAGGAAAAATGGTTAGACTACTACCTGTACATGGACATGCATGAAATTTTCTTCGCATCTTTCCCTATTGAGTTGTACAAGTGGATCGCGAAACTAGCTGATAGCCAAGGAAGGTGGAAACTTGATAATCCTATTGTGTGGACTTCATAATTGGTATGTAGATTGGAAGCATCAGAGGATAAGATTGTGCACACTGTTGATCACTTGCTCAATCAAATTATAGGATGACTCATTACTAAGTTCATGGTAGATACCTCAGTCAGCTATAGTGAGGTAGAGCGACGCTTCCTCAATGGACCGTGAGGTAAGCACGTTAAGTCTCTGAACACTTGGATTAAAATGATACTGTGTGAAAAGTGGATTATGCTAATACATTGATGTTTGGGGCTACACGAAGTGGGAGAATTTATAGAAATGAAGGTAGTGCAGAACTAGAAACTAGCCCCTTGATTTCACCTCCGCGAGGGGACAAGGAAGAGCTCCGAAGGTCTCACCAAGAAATGCGATCAATTTGATAAGGCAGAGGATTCTGCGCATACCACCCCCACCCACACCACCACCAATTTCACCATCTTCACCCCCATCTTCACCCATACCACATTTGCCACCATTGCGAGTCAATATGGAAAGCACGATAAAGTTACTAGTGTTCAAGGGAGTAGGAAATGAAGATTTGAACCAATTTTGGTTCGTGATAAAAGCTGTATGGGAAGCGTAGGGAGTTACAAATGAAAATATAAAGAAGGTGATGTTGGTTAGCACTTTGCAGGAGCGCACGCTGACCTAGGATATTAAGCATTCCAATGACAATCTGAATGTGGGGATCGTGGATATCCAAACTACGCTAAACAGAGAATTTAGCAGGTTGAAGTCAAAGGTGCAACCAATGATTGGATTCAAGGAGATCACAATGCTACCAGGAGAGACTCCTTGGGAGTTGGATTAGAGACTCAAGTGCATGATTCATGAAGCTAACATGACTTTGACAGATGGATAACACCGTGAATGGTTTGTAGCATCGCTAACGCTGCATTTAAGGAATGCGCTGTCAAAACAGAGGTTAACAACTCAGGCCGAGGCCTTGGAGATCATGATGAGGCTGCATGAAACCCTGATATAGTATCCTAATTGGGGAGTTCAACAGATCCACACACAGTTGAAAAACTTGTGCCTTGAGATGCAGAGTTTGAAACAAGACAGGACTGCTCACCCAGAAGTGTGTGATGATGTATGGTGTGTTAAATGTAAGGGTTAGGGTCATGACAAGGACCACTTCCCAATATTCAAAAATTACCCCGTGGGAGGAGGACCGATGCCATTAAGACCGAAAGAACTAGAGTTTGATTTGAAGTGTGCTAAGTAAACCTTCATGGAAGCTAGGAAGAGCTTCGCTGGTTCCTCCACTTCAGGAAGCAAAGATAGACCAAAGCTGAAAATGGACCCATCGATTCTCATGATGTTCCTGGAAACATGCATGAAGTTTTCGCGGGACAAAAAGGCTATAAAGGGACTGCAAGAACTCATAAATAGATGCCCTAGGACCACGGTAGGAGAACAGGGCGTAGTTCGGAAGATTGGAAAGGACGCAATAAGGACAGGAAGAGAAATGAGGTTGACTATGCAGATTGGAGAATATGGGATGGACCAAGTGATTATGGACCTAGGATTGGACACGAGCATTCTATTAAAGCAGACATGGGAGTGCATGGGGAGACCTAGACTGCAACGGTATCCTATCCAACTGCGAATGGTGAACCAACAAAAGGTAATACCTATGGGGAGATTGCAGGGAATCACCGTAGATATTGAAGGGGCAAGTGTGCTAGTATACTTTTAAGTAATAAAGATTGTTGATGACAACAATCCCTACCCTGTGCTATTAGGAATCGATTGGGCCACTAACATGAACCAGGTGATAAACGTAAAGGAGCGCAAGATGATTTTTGAGAAAAAGTCCCTGTGCGTAGTAGTAGCTTTGGACCCTATAGAAGGATCGTGCTACATGGAGCTAGTGTGAAACTATGAAAGCTACAAGTTTTAACCCTGTACAGAAATTACCTGCATACGAATTCTAAAACATAAAAAATAAGCAATGCGAGAGCATAACACATAAAACACATATACACAAAGATTTTCCCCTGGATCCCAAAACTAGGACTACCAGCTTGATTTTTCATTATGTTCGTTTCAATGTTACAATACATATTTATACATGCCGCAGCATCCAATACCATGGACCAAAAACCATTGCATCCAAAACTATGGATCGAAAACCATTGCATCCAAAACCATGTGCGAAAATGATGCACAAAACCATAGGTAGGTCCGCCCAACCTAATATAGGGTCCAACAAAAATTTTTTCCCGAGGCACTGCCCCAGACCCCGTAGAGGGGGGCTACCCGCCCCCCTCAAACCCCCTAGAGAGGGGGGGCTGCCGCCCCCCGTCAGCCCCCCTGTGACCCCCCCATTGTGCAATCGGTGTAATGAAGGGGGGGTTTCCCCCCCCTCTAACCTCCCAGTTCACGATGTCGGATAGTCATGGAAAGAATAAAACAACCCAACATTATCATACTTGTTGTTTTCTTTCTACAGGGGGCCATAAGAGAGCTTAGTCATTTATCCAAACTTGCAATGCCCATTGTTTCTCTACACCAAGAGAAATTCTCAGAGCTCACATATTTTGTCAATGCATCTGCAGTATTGTTCAAAGTGTCCACCTTTACCACCAACACCTTTTTGTCTTATCATATCCCTCACAAAGTGATACTGAACATCAATGTGCTTTGTCTTTGAATGGTAAGCAGGGTACTTTTCCAAGAAAAGTTCACTTTGGTTGTCACTGTCTATCCTTATAGCTCTCTGTACTAAACCCATACTTGAACACAATCTCTGCAACCAAACTACTTCCTTGCTTTCATAAGTGGTTGCCATGTATTCTGCCTCTATAGTTGATAGTGCCACTGTAGATTGTTTCTTACTCATCCAACTGATTGCACCTCCAAATAGGTTAAACACATACCCACTTGTATATCTTCTTTGATCTAGATCTCCAGCCCAGTCCACATCAACAAATCCATGGATATCCAAAACTCTATCCAATCTTGGTCTTCCTTGGTAGCACAAACCATAATCACTAGTGCCACGCAAATACCTAAAAACCCGCTTCACTGTTGTCCAATGCTCCTTCCCTGGTTTT
>APFE030928176.1:120519-185834 GCA_000404065.3 Pinus taeda | reverse complement strand
GATGCACCTGAGTCAATCAACCATGCCTCATGATTTACATGTGTACTTGAAGAAGCCAAGTACACATCCCCACCTTCACCTGAGGTGGTTTTCGCCTCTGTAGAAGGAGCATCATCAGATCCATTTCATTTTTTAGGAGCTTTAGATTTACAGTCCCTTTTGTAGTGCCCTTCCTTTCCGCATTTCCAGCACACCACCTTTACAAGTTTTCCTAAAGATTTAGATCTCCCTCTAGATTTAGATCTCCCACTTAATGACTTATTTTTGTTTTTGTCCTGGGACCATCCTCGTACAGACAAGGCATCATCATTCTGGCTCTCCATATTTTTCTATCTCATCTCCTCTGTCAGCAAGGATAAGACTATTTCATCAAACTACAACACATTTGCATTACTACCTATTGCAATAACCAGACTATCCCATGAATCTAGTGGAGAACACAACAAACTAATGCACTTATCTTCATCTGAAATTTTGATATCAACAGAAGATAACTGAGTTACCATAGTATTAAACACATTCAGATGCCATGTCACCGAGACTCCATCTTTCATCCTCAGGTTATACATATTTTTCTGTAGAAATAGTTTATTCACTAAAGACTTAGATTGGTACAAAGTCCCTAACTCATCCCACAAAGCCTTCACCATAGCTTCCTCTGATACATTATGGTATTCCTTAAGAAACCAATTTCCTGGTTGTAGAGAAATTATGCTTAAGACATTAATAAATATTATTTATTGACACTTATTTGTCACTTAGATATATGTTGTGTCTTTAAATGAAGGACCTGGAAACTTGGTCTTTAACCCTTAGTACATGTATGAACAGAAAATATCAGAATGCCATTTGTTGCTAGATATAAATGATGAATGAAGAAAACTTGAAGGAAAAGTTAAAGATAATATGTTGATCTTTCACAAAAGCTACTATCCATCACTTAGAAGAATTATGGAAATGAGAACTGAATCATAGAAAATATGCTGCTTAATACATAAAATACTATTTGTGACTCTAGGAGAAGCTAAAGATGATATGCTGGTCTTTCACAGAAACTATTATCTATAACTTAGAAAAGGTGGGAACTTCAAGTATAGGAGTGCTCTTTTAAGGAATTTTAAATTTATCTACATAAGTAAATAAAGACCTGCAGCTTCATTACTATACTTGAAAAGAAGAAAACATAGCATGACACATGACAAAGAGGCTTACAAAATTATATGCAACAACTCATGGAAACTTCTAATCCTTTCATTAATCAATGATGTTATCAAGAATACAGTGGCCTAGTCTCTAGGTTCTCCAAAATTCCAACAACCAACCCTTTCCCTGTAAATTTTCCTCTTCTTATACATTATGAAACAGTTTCTGATCCCTGAAACTATCAAACTACTAAAACTGTTTCTCTAACTATCTGAATTAAAAGCTATTATAGGATTTTACAGAGGGTAAAAGACACCTCAAAGAACATGAAATAATAGGAACATAACTGAATTTGGAAGAGGATGATAACTGTTGGCTTGCTCTATTAATCAGCTCTTGAGTTTATTCTCTAGATGCTTTAATAATGCTTAATCTGCTTAAACCATAATTAACTGCATTAAACTTTGAATTGTGCAAAGATTGGGGCTTGCATATATATCATGTGTGCTTATATTGGCCAAAACAAAAAGAAAACATGCCCATCTGCCTTGTCTTCAGACTCGGCTTTAACATTGATTTTTCCCATTTACCAAGTGAAATTAACACAAAGCGGAATTGAAAAAGTATTAACTTTGCTTCATAAATCCATCGGATCTAACTTTTCAACGTTCCTTTGACTTCCCATCGCAAATTGTAATCAACCCTTTTCAACGTTGCATTAACGTAATGTTGGACTTACACATAATTCCTTCATATCTATGATTTTCTATTAATAATGGAAATATACCATAAATCATGCTTTTTCTGCTTCTAATGCGAGCTTTGCACAACTATTGAGGCATACCCTTCTGCCAATATATCCCCACCGTAGATTTGCACTTTTCAAATCAGATGGTCTATAAAGATTTCGGGTGGGACATAAGCCCGGAGAATACCTGACTGAAATGGGCAGTTTCCTCTCTCCACCTGATTGCTGTGTGTTGAATTCTGAGTGGGATTGTGTGAGTTCCAATAAAAACCATTTACTGTTTTTGTTCCACCTGAAAACCTGCCTTATAACTTGAAATCTGCCTTTTAATATGCTTTGCAGACCCATCGGGGATTTTAATTATAATATATATATGATTTGGGTCCGACCTTTCTATTATAATGTTTATAATAGAAATACACATAAAGTTTCATAAACAAAGTATATATGAAGGGCTTATTATATAGCGGACCCGCAAAAATTATGAAAGGCAATGTAGAGTTTTCAGGTCTGTCATCGCAATCGCAATCGGCACTTTCAACTGAGGCTTGAACTCAAACCTTGTGATATTGCAGAGCCACCGGAGTTATTGAACACATTATATATCATTTCGGGTCTAGCCCACTCATATCACAATCAACATAGCCACACACACACACACACACACACACACACATATATAGATATTAAGAGTTATGTGATATTGCGGACCTGACGCACTTTATAAAGCATAGTATATATATTTTAGGTCCGAGCCTTTAACTTTAACAGTTGTTTCCTTTGTAAATCCAATATATTTCCTTATTTGCTTCTCATTTTGAAATGCACTTATATATATGCATATCAATTTAGCTCCATATAACCTTTTATATCTTATTCTTTTACCTTTCTTCCTTTAGAGATGCCGATATATAATAAACACAATATTTCATTTCTTTTAGAATTTTCGGGAAGGGTAAAGAACATAAAGAAGTTTTATTGAGTTTGAACTCTTGAGAGTGATATAACTGATAAATAAACCTCAAGCACAATATAAGCTACAACATCTGGCTCCAACTGGGGATAGTGATTTTGCCATAGAAGCACTAAGAATCGCAAATCAGTGCCTTATCCCTTCGGCGCGGAGTCATATATTGCTTCTCCAAACTTAACTGTGTGAAAATTTTGTATTGTGATCCCACACTAATATCTACAATGATAAGATGCCCGCACTTTGATAACAAAATAATGAGAATTGTAAATCAGTAGCCTTAGTTGGGCATGGAGTCCAAAACTGTGAAAACCATAAAATTTGACAACTGAAACCTGACAGTCTTGAAGTCTGACACTTCTGCAAACCTGTTTCCAACTAGGAAAGTCACCCATATTCATCAACTAATGATTAAATTGAAGAACTTCAACTGGAAACCAAATGCTCAACACCTGTGCTTATTTATGTACAATTCCCTACATATGTACATGACTGACCTCAATCAAGTGAAGTCAATCTTCCAATGATACCAAATTATCATTTGAGTGCGTAATCTTGAACCATTATACCAAGGAATTTTTAAAATACAATTCAGCCTGAATGAAAAATAAACTATGCATAAAGGCATTTCACAACAAAAATTAGAAGAATATCCACAAAATGATATGTGTAGACAGCTGATAAATTCTTCCATGTAATCTGCCACAGGATCTTCTGAAGTATAAGAGAAATTATAATCCTGATTAACTCCAAAAAATAAATTCTCTATGTATGGTTCTTGCCCGAATAGACCTTTTGTTGGGATAATATGCTTAACATAATAATCATCAACATATTTAAAAAATGATCTATGTCACTTTCATGTCTCCACTTTTCATCTCTAAGCTTTGATTGAAAATAACTTGTAATTCTAACTTCGGGAAGAAAAAGAGATTTTTTCACATTACTATATGACATATGATCAACTTCAAAGAAATTATTTACCTCTGATCCATGGGCATCCTTATGTTCTTCAATGCAATGGTATGCAATCTCTTTATCATCTTTGTTTTCACATAAGATAGGCTCTTTTGCTATGATAGATGGCTCAATATATTGTTGTCCAACATATCCCTCTTGCTGGTTTCTTCTTGTATGTTCAACACTCAACTGATGAACTTGAAGAGATTCATCTTGCTCCCCTTTTAAACCATTTTTGTTATATATAGGAGGATCATCAAATTTAACAAAATAAGAATTATGGGGATTTATTTGCAACTCAATCATTTCTTCCTCTTCTTGACTGCTGAGCAGAGAATCTTGATGCATGCTTGAACATTCCTCTATCTAAATACTCTCTTGATCTGCTTGGAACAGAGTCAACCCATTCTCTGCTTGGCAGATTATTGAAGAAAATTGTTTTATAACCCTTTCCGCATCATCTTGGGAAAATGATAGTTCCTCACTTTCAGAGACTTGCTCATAACTCTGAATGCTTGATATATTATCAACAAAATCATTAGTTTCATCAACAAGATTATCTTGAGCCTTTAAAGTTTCTTTAGCATCATGATATTCACAATAACCTTCAAAAAGAAACTTGTGTGGATATAAGTTTTACAAGAAGAATTGAACACTGAATGGAAATCTTTTAAAGATGAAATACTTGAAAGAGGCAGGGACCTAAACCAAGCCCTAGCTTCTAGGTCCAAAGAAAACAAAAACAACTTCATCTTCACATCTTTATGAATGATGCCTTGCTACTCCATGCATTCATGAAACTCTTGGAGATGCTGAGCTAGATCTTCATATTCCTTTCTACTGGATTTTGAAAGATACTCATTCCACAAAAAAAATGCAGGCATATCATGATGATAGCTAGTGATCCCAATAAAATAAAATATATCAAATTTATGGAGTAAGAATGCAGGGAGAGACATTAAAACCAAGAAAGGAAAACTTCAAAGTCTAGTGGAGTTGCCAATCAATATTGTAAGTGAAAATCACTAGTGTGGATGTACAACCAACTGCTAAAACTTGTCACTCTCAAGAATCAGCTTCAAACTTAATGAATTCAAGAAAAAGTGTTCTTATTCTATTGATTTGTAGTCCGTGGTCTTTATTACAATGGAGTCGCCTTTTATTGCTTTTATTCAAAACAACCAAGTATTTTCTCCTCACTGAACAACCAAAGGAAAATCTTAAAAACCAAGGGAAAATTGTTCTTGTCTTCTCTCCTCAGCAGTGGTGCCAATTAATGTTGTTCTTAAGAAACCAATTTACTAGTTGTAGGGAAATTGTGCTTAAGACATTAATACATATGATTTACTATCACTTATTTGTCACTTAGATATATGTTGTGTCTTTAAATAAAGGACTTGGAAACTTGGCCTTTAACCCTTAGTACATGTATGACCAGAACATATCAAAATTCCATTTGTTACTAGATATAAATGATGAATGAAGAAAACTTGAAGGAAAAGTTAAAGATAGTATGTTTATCTTTCACAAAAACTACTATCCATCACGTAGAAGAATTATGGAAATGAGAATTGAATCATAGACAATATTTTGCTTAACACATAAACTACTATCTGTGACTCTAGGAGAAGTTAAAGATAATATGCTGGTCTTTCATAGAAACTATAATCTATAACTTAGAAAAGAAGGTAGGAACTTCAAGTATAGGAGTGCTCTTTTAAGGAATTTTAACTTTATCTACATAAGTAAATAAAGACCTGCAACTTCATTACTATACTTGAAAATTAGAAAACATAGCATGACACATGACAAAGAGGCTTACAAAATTATATGCAACAACTCATGGAAACTTCTGATCCTTTCATTAATCAACGATGATATCAGGAATACAGTGGCCTAGTCTCCGGGTTCTCCAAAATTCCAACAACCAACCCTTTCCCTATAAATTTTCCTCTTCTTATACATTATGAAGTAGTTGTTGATCCTTGAAACTGTCAAACTACTAAAATTGTTTCTCTAACTATCTGAATTAAAAACTATTATAGGATTTTATAGAGGGTAAAAGATACCTCAAAGAACATGAAATAACAGGAACATAATTGAATTTGGAAGAGGATGATAAATACTGGCTTGGTCTGTTAATCAGGACTTGAGTTTCTTCTGTAGATGTTGTAATAATGCTTAATCTGCTTAAACCATAATTAAATGCATTAAACTTTGACTTGTGAGAAGACTGGGGCTTGCATATATATCAGGTGTGCTTATATTGGCCAAAACATAAAGAAAACATGCCCATCTGCCTTGTCTTCGGACTCGGCTTTAACATTGACTTTTCCCCTTTACCAAGCAAAATTAATGCAAAGTGGAACTAAAAAAGTATTAGCTTTGCTTCATAAATCCATTGGATCCGCCTTTTCAACATTTCGTTGTCTTCCCATCGCAAATCGCAATCAACCCTTTTCAATGTTGCATTAATGTAATGTTGGACTTATGCATAATTCCTTCATATTTGTGCTTTTCTATTAACAATGGAAATATACCATAAATCATGTTTTTTCCACTTCTAACATTGGCTTTGCACAACTATCGAGGCATACCCTTCCACCAATATATCCCCATCGTAGATCTACACTTTTCAGATTAGACGGTTTGTAAAGGTTTCGGGTGGGACATAAGCCCGGAGAATACTTGCCTAAAATAGGAAGTTTCCTCTATCCACCTAACTGCTACGCATTGAATGCTGAGTGGGATGGGTGAGTTCCAATAAAAACCATTTATCATTTTTGTTCCGCCTGAAAACCTGCCTTATAACTTGAAATTTGCCTTTTAATATGCTTTGCGGACCTGTTGGGGCTTTTAATTATAATATATATATGCTTTGGGTCCGGCATTTCTATTATAATGTTTATAATAGAAATACACATAAAGTTGCATAAACAAAGTATATATGAAGGGATTATGATATAGCGGATCCGCAGGAATTATAAAAGGAAATGTAGAGTTTTTCAGGTCCGTCATTGCAATCGTAATCGGTGCTTTCAACTGGTGCTTGGACTCAAACCTTGCGATATTGCAGACCCGTCAAAGTTATTAAACACATTATATATCATTTCGAGTCCGGCCCACCCATATTGCAATCGGCATAGCCACATATATATATATATATATATATATATATTATATATATATATATATATTTATAATATATCTATATATATATATTATATATAAAGAGTTATGCGATATCAAGGACCCGACGAATCTTATAAACCATAAGATATATATTTTGGGTCTGGCCCACGATTGCAAATCGCAATCATCGGTGTCCTACGTTCATAGCTCTGCAGTGCAGCAAACCCGATGCACTTTATAAAGTATAGTATATATATTTCAGGTATGAGCCTTTAACTTTAACACTTGTTTCCTTTGTAAATCCGATATATTTGCTTTTTTTCTTCTCATTTTGAAATGCACTTTTATATATACATATCGATTTAGCTCCATATAACCTTTTATATCTGATTCTTTTACATTTCTTCCTTTAGCGATGTTAATATATAATAAACACAATATTTCATTTCTTTTAGACTTTTCGGGAAGGGTAAAGAACATAAAGGAGTTTTATTGAGTTTGAACTCTCGAGAGTGATATAATTGATAAATAAACCTCAAGCACAATATAAGCTACAACACATTCAACAATACTGAATCTGAGACACATAATCGTATTGTTCTCTTTGCCTTCCAATCCAACTTCTTCCATTCTTCATCAGACACTCTCGTTGGTTTAGTACCTGGATCTACCATGATCCATTGATCTTTGTCCACCAACAGATCCTCCATCTTGAGTTTCCAAAATTCAAAACTTTGATCATTAAATTTCTCGATCTCTATCTTTCCACTACTCGCCATCTTCTTTCACCACCATAATCGATCTCGCAGATCTCCCACTGAATGGGGTCTACGATAGGCTCAAGCAAAACCCCTTAGCAACAAAGGCGTCCCCTTGAAGCCAAAACAACTCTGATACCAAATGTAGGTTTTAACCCCGTATAGAAATTACCTGCATATGAATTTTAAAACACAAAAAATAAACAATACGAGTGCATAACACATAAAACACATATACATAGAGATTTTCCCTTGGATCCCAAAAATGGGATTACCAACTTGATTTTTCATTATATTCCTTTCAATTTTACAATACATATTTATAAATGTTGAAGCATCCAATGCCATGGACCAAAAACCATTGCATCCAAAACCATGGACTGAAAACCATCGCATCCAATTTTTTTTTTTCCCAGGGTGCTGCCTCGGACCCTGTATAGGGGGGATACCTACCCCCCTCAAACCCCCCGGACAGGGGGGGCGACCGCCCCCCAGGTGACCCCCGTGCTGTGCAATCGGAACAATGAAGGGGGGGCTCCGCCGCCCCTCTAATCCCCTGGTTCACTACGTCGGCTAGACATGGAAAGATTAACAAAACCCAACAAAAGTGATGATGACTTGGACTACATCTACAAGATATCCACGCGAGAGCAAGATTGGGTAAATCCCACTGCGGATGGACAGATCTCATGGGAGTGTGAAAGCTCTTGTACATTGGATTCTAACGAGGAGATAGAGCGATGGTAGAATCGGTTACACGAGGTAACCATTCTGAACTGCAACATGATGACAAGATCACTACACTGCGTATCAACGGAAGTAAGAGATTTGCCTACTTATGATGGGTTAAGTGAGGTAGATGCTTTCTTGAATAGATTTAAAAGGGAGGCACTAAAACAACAACGTTTCGAGGCTTTGAAATGGGTACTGTGCACTCCGCCAGTGAGGTGGTGGGGTGCGCACCAAGGAAGCTTTGAGGACTATCATGAATGCAAGAGAATGATGCACATGCAGTTTGGGAAGCTTTAGATGTGATTAATAGACAATATTGCCAAATGGAATGATCCTTGTGTGCACCTATCTAGATGGACACAGGCATATATTAAAAAACCTGCGTTGATGCACACAAACTTCACGTTAGGAGACACGGTCAATAAGCATGTGTAGGTGAGGCAATTGCATGAATGACCCCTCCGGTTGGAACAACGAAGTATGGAAAGAACGAGTGTGCAGAAGGTTATCTACGCAGAAGCCTTTAACGAAGTGTGCGAAGCGCTGAACAAGGTATATGATGTGCAACGAACTGATTGGGACCTGTGTGTACCAGCGATTCTGTGGGCTTATAGGACAATGTGTAAGAAACTGAAAAAGCAGATGCCTCTGAGGCTGGAGTATGGAGTGAATGTTGTAATCCCCATAGAGTATAAAATGTCTAGTCTGTGCATAGCAACGTCGATAGATATGACAGCTCACGAAGCCTTGGAAGAAGGGATTTCGTAGTTGAACGAAGAAGAATGCTTGGGACCTGAGGAAGTAATCCTACAGGGTGATCTTAGGCTCCAAGAAATTAAGAAAGAAAGGGTGCGATTAAGGGAGAAAAGTGCTCTGGGGGAAGCGGAAGTCAAGACGCTGGAGGAGGAAATAAATAAGGATTTTATCAATAAGAAAGCCAGGGTGATAAGACAGGGTGCATACGATTATGTTGACGAATTTGGGGAGTACAGCCGAGAGTTGATCAGCTTTATGCCTTGGAATGGACCGCACAGTACTAAAGGGATCACCCATGGTGGCATGCTACATATGATAAAGTGTGCGACACAACTAGTAACAATAAAAGGTGGATGATTTCTAGGAAAAGTGAAGGATGACTAGTTGAAACCCTATACAGGTGGTGCGACCACTTGACTAGCCGTGGGAACTATGGTCTTAGCACTCCAGGCAGTTGAAAGGAGGTATGAGACTGTAAAATACTCTACCCAGGAGCTGTGCGAGGTTGAGGCTGCGTGCAGGTGCAAAGTGTCAAAAGGTCCGCGACTGTGCAAGGGGGGCTGCACTGTCATGCGGGTTGGCTGGAAAGTGACCGTTGTAATCACTATTCACGATGTGATGCTTGACTTAAGACCAAATGGAGCTGGTGGTAGGCATTTAAGACACCTTTATGGGTGAGATTTGGGAAAATATGCCACCAAGGGAGCATTAATGTACCATATTTGGGGGGAAAGGTCGAATTCAAATTCAAAAGGTGCTAGAAATTACAAAACACTGCCTAGCAAACAACACTTGGCATTTTCGAATTGAGATGTTGTATGCCCCACGTATTCTAAGCCAAGACCTGTTTGCCTTGTGCAGAGAGTTATTGAGCCCCTGATTGAGTGATTGAGAGATTTCTAGACGTGCATGATGGCAGTGTCTGAAGAAGCTAGGGAAATTGCATAGATGACAGCCGAAGAGGCTGTAGAGGCCCTGACCATAGACGATACCCTTGAAGGTTCCAGGATTGTTGCGGAAATCCCTAAATCACTGTGCACATCGAGATTGAAGAAAGACAAACAACCAATGATTCTGATGCGTGTGCCCCCCCAAAACCTGCTACGAACCAGATTAACTATGGAGGAAAAAGGGAAAGCTATTAACATGGAAACCGAGGAGGAGGAAGAAGACCTTGAAGACCTCATAATTGAAGAAGACGAGGACGGGGGAATGGAGGTAGAAACCGAGGCTATGCACCCTCCAACCAAGATACCCGTGTATGTCTCCCCATGGAAGGGGAAGGAAAAGGTGCCCAAGGACCTCAACGAGAGAAAGAGATCTCTGCAGACTCCGCTCTTCCTGGATGATATCATTTTTGAGGGCATGCACCTAGGATGGGTGTCAAACTTGAAGTTTGAAGATTGGGATCTCACCGACCATGAGAAATTCCCTCACCTAGAGACCACTCAACTCATGAAGCCCAAGAAGAACACTTTGGTAGGAGTTATAGAATTGGAGCCACAAAAGTGGTTACGTGGAGTTGAAAAGGTAGGGTTGCTAAACTTTCTCTGGGTGCCGCATTACCACCGTGCCCCAGTAATGATCTTCATCATCAGGTGGATGCTCTACCTAGTGCATGGTGGGTGTTTGTGGCTGGAGGAGCCCATCCCTATCACGGACCACTTAATCCATCACATTACCTGGCTCCCATGTAAAGGAGAAGACCTCACAGACATTTCGAAAGGAAAGAGCAGTAAGTTGGCCATCGCGGAGGCCATGAAAAATAAATACAAGCTAGAGAAGAATAAATGAGGCTACGCAATGTCTAGCATCAACAACAGAGCAGCCAAAGTTTCAAACCAGATACTAGTAGGTAAGCTCATGCGGAAGTGCTGCGCGGATGAGGTATCCACACCGATGGTAGCACTTGCTGAGCAGTGCATAGAAGGGGTCCAGTTTAACTGGTCCAAATTCTTGTAAAAAGAGTTCTTGGAAAATTGCCGCGAGGCATAGGAACAAGGAAAAACATTCCACTATGTATGGATTCTGCTGTCCATAGTGCTGGTGGTGGGGGAATTGCCAGAGGATAGCTAGTTTCCCATGATTGCAAGGGATATCCCAGAGGTCGTGAAGTACGCTTCACTATGGGCCACTAAGAACGCGAAGCAAGATATTCTTGGTGCTCATGGAGATGAACATCAGAATGGGGATTAACTGCAAGCCATGGTTATCACCCACTCTCTACGATAGCCTGCAAATTATTGCAGAATCCATGACAGCAAGATATTCTTGGTGCTCATGGAGATGAACATCAAAATGGGGATTAATTGCAAGCCATGGTTATCACCCACTGTCTATGATAGCCTGCAAATTATTGTAGAATTTAAAGCAAACTTTTACCACATATACCTCAGCGTGCACAAGGATGCTGCCAAGAAGTGGAGTGAGTTACCCTTCATAGCCACCGATGATGTGATTTTTGATGTATTGGAGACATGGCCGCCAGAATGGCGCACCCCAAACATTGTCACGGCAGAAAAGTATGCTGCGTAGAAGAAGAAAGAGGAGGCTAAACAACAGATGGCACAGTTGGTAGAAAAGAGAAGGCAAGAAGCAGCCGCAGCAAAAGCGCAGGAGGAATGGGAAGCTACGCCGACAACATCAGAGCAAAAAAAAGTCGCAACAGTGACAAAAAGGAAACAGAGAAGGCACGCTAGGGCTAGAAGTTACCTTCACCTGAGCAGGAGCAGGAGCAGGAGACGGAAACAGGGGTATAGGAGGGCAACATTGACCCACAAATAGCATCAACATAATTAAAGCGCCATCGCTCAGGCAAGCGAATGGGATTGCACAAGAAGGTCAAAGCATCTAAACTGTCTATTGACCTGATCACCCTTACTAAGGGGGATCTACATGACATAGGCGAGACAGTGCATGACGTCACCACCAAGGCCCTCCATAATTTCATGGAGGAGAATCAAATTGTGTTGGGGGCCCTTCGAATGTAGATTCAATTGTCACAGGTGCACAGTCCTCAGGCTGGTACTGTTTCGACTAGCCTTGTAGTAGGGACAACTACAGTCGAGGAAATGCTATGCGCTTAGACAACCAACACAATAGTGCTACCAGAAGGGGCACTGGTTACAGCAAATGAGCCCGAACGACCTAGGTTAGTGCACTAAAAGGGATAGGGATCAATACGGCTACACTCCCGCGAGAGACACTCTATGTTTTGTAGGATGGGATTACTGCAGAACTGTGGGCTAGGGAGAGCCGCGCATTATAGGTGCTAAGCGAGTAGAAGATCAACATGGAGTAGTTGAGCTTGCAGTGCGATGACGTTGTGTCACAGAACATGCAGATGGTACAGGTACTGGAAGAAGCCTACCATATGGTCCCTGAGCTAGCCATCCCAGCAGAAGAACCAACAGAGGTGCACATCCACAGATTAGTAGCAGGAGTGCATGAGCCACGAGAAGAAATGGCCAAGGTTCAGCTGGAGCTAAACCTTTAGATAACAGAGCTGCGGTTGAAGGTGCATCCGTCCACTCCTCCAGAAGTAAGGGAACAATGTGCCAACACTATTAATATGTTGGGGATGGAGGAGATCAGTAGTACAGTAAGGGACTGCACCAGAATGTTGGAAGAGTCATTCAAGGTCCTCACCAATTTGCAGGAGGACCCTAACCTCCAACACTTAGAGAGATCTACGCATGGTCTGCAGACCATGGAATTGTATAAATAGAGTGAGGTTCTAAGTGTAGAAAACATCTAATGGAATAATCTAATGGATTGATGAGGAAGGGATAGAAGCATTGAGTCAAAGTGCAGAGTCATGTCTTTGGGTCATAGAGTAGGAGAAGGCTCTGCAGTTGAGTGCATAGAGGCCTAGTAGTCCACAACTGAGTGCGCGGACCCTTGCAGCTGAGTGTGCAAGGTAGCTTGAGTCTATAACCGTTGGAAGAATTAATAAAAGAGAAGTTTTACCATATTTCTGTGTATCTTTTCTTGTTTTATGTACTATTGGGTATGAATTTCAATTTTATTGTTTATTTTTTGCGCGAATTCATATGAATATGTTGAATAAATAAATATAGTATAAGGCATCTACTTACGCAAAGATAACTAACTGTTATAAGAAGATAAGTAAGATCTTGGGTGTGACTTAGGGAAATAGTGCATATCGTTGCTCCAGCATTGCGAAATCCCCACAACCCCTCGTTAGGGCTACGTGAAATCCCCACAACCCCTCATTAGGGCTACATGTAGGTGAATATACCAGGGTGTGAAGGCCAAAAAAGTGCACGAAGTAACTTGTACGAAGGGACTCACAGATGGACCAAATAAACCCCTCAGACATCTCAAAAATAAACCCCTCAGACATCTCAAGGGTGTGAAAACCTGGTTCCAACACCCCCCCATACTACTTCGAGTGAGACCTTAGTCCGCGCTCCACGGAATGTTGCCGAAAGGGTAAGTAGTACAAAGATTTGTTTGGATAATTAACTCTGAGCCTGGGTTAGGCCCCAACAAGCCAAGAGATTTTATGTGCCAATCTGCGGGCCATCACTTGAGGACCTATACAATGGCATCATCCATAGCCAAGTAGGGAAGATCATACCACTTCTGATCTGGATCCTTCCGTGCCCAGATGTAAACATCGTGGAAGTCCACTTTGAACTCTGCTTACCTAGATAACTACTCAAAGACGGTTGGTGACAACCACAACTTTCGGTTGATAGGTGCGCAGATGCTTACCTCCATTAGCACCCAAAACACTTTGCTTTCCCTAACCCAATCAACATCCTTGGTGGCCCATAAAGATGAAAATTTTGCTGCTTCTTGAAAATTGGTCTCGATCGAAGGAAATTGGCTATCCTTTGGTAAAACCCACACAACTAGCATAATTGATAGTAATAGCCATGAGTAATGGAAGGTTTGACTATGGTCTTGTGCCTCGCTGTAGTTGGCGAGGAACTCGCTGCACATGTATCTTGCCCAGTTGAACTGTACACCCTCTGTGCACTGAGTGCTAATGAAACCACTAGTGCCAGCACCTCGTCCGCATGACACTTTCTCATCACTTTTTTGACCAAACTTTGGGTAGCCACCTTCACTGTGGGGTTAGTAATACTGGAAATGGAATACCCGCACATTTCTTGACAAGTTTGAACTTGTCCTTCATCTTCTCAGCAAGGGTGTGCTTGCTCGTCTTTCCACCAAATGCCTTTTCCATATTCAACCTAGAATGAGGTAACAATGTGATCTGATGGATCAACATATTAGTGATTGGTATCAACTCACTCAACCACAAGAAACTGTCATGCACAAGGCACAACAACTGCTTAATGAATATCAAATTTATAGGGGTGCAGTGGTAGTGAGGCACCCATAGTAGGTTCAACAACCCTACCTTGTTTACCCAACGAATCAATTCCACCAGCTCTAGTGTGGTGATGCCCCACTCCCTGTAGAAAACTCGCTTCATGAAGGTATCAGTAGCTAGGTCGGGGAACCACTTGATGTCTCCCAAATCCCAATCTTCAAGCTTCAAATGTGAGATGCGCGGCAAGCACGGACCTTCAAAAGTTATATTTTTTGGTAGCAAGGGTGTGCTAAGGAGGAACTGTCCCTCATTTGGGTCCTTTAGGACCTTCACCTTGCCCTGGCACGGAGGGATGTACTATGAAAATTTTGAAATAGGGTCTACACCCTCAATATCTATGTCTTCTGCACCCACCTTTGCCTCTAGATCTACCACTTTACCTTTCTCCTGCGTGGTTGGCTTTTCTTTTCTCTGAGCCTATGTAGATGGATGTTTCCTTGGTGACTCACATACCGGAAATTTATTCTTTTGTTTATCCTTCTTCGTCTTGGGGACCTCTCTTTTTGGTGTAGGCTTTGACCTAGGTGACCTCAGCACCTTAGGCACTGCTATGGGAACCTCTATACTCGTGACCTCAGGGGCTGATCCCTCAAAGGCGACAATGTCTCTAGCACTAGTGGTCTCAACTGGTGCAAACATGAAGCTGTTAATGAGGTTCTGATCAGACTTAGGCTATTGATTAGACACGGGGCTTAAAAGAAAATTCTCAAAGAACTCATGCAATAGACATCACAACTCAAAAATTCTCAGAATGAAAAGTGTTTCTCACTGGACGACCACCTATAATTTACAGGTGATTTCAAATTCAAAATTCGATTATTCCCCTCAAAATCCATCCATAAATGCAATATTAGTGGCATATTTCCAAATATTTCACACTTGATTTCAGCCTTAAATGCCTTAAATTCCACCCCTCGCTCCTTTTAACTGTCTTTCAGCAGTCAAATCATGAACAATGACAGTAATGGTCACTTTTTGGCTGCACTGCAGAGTCTCCACCCCTATAGTGCAGCTCCCTTCACGCTTCTGTTGGTATTGTGACATCCTTCTCTTTCACGCAGACCCCTCGTCGCACAACTCTACAACCCGGGCAGTGTAGTTTATAGTCCCGCACATACTTGCAGCTGCCTCAAGTGCTAAGACTATGCTACCACCATGTAGTCATCATGCCAGATCTCTGGTGTTTGGCTTCAGTCGGCTGCCATTTACTTTTCTTAGAAATGGATGTCCATTCAATTTCACAAGTTGAACTTCTCTACCATTGGTAATCTCCTTGATAATATACGGCCCCAACCAATGCATCTAAAATTTTCCTGGAAACTTATCAAACTTGTCATCATATAATAAAACTAAATCATTTACCTTGAAGGTGTGCAGTTTGATGTGCCGATCGTGCCATGCCTTTTCATGCTCCTTCTGAACTTGTTGATGGGATCCAACCAAGAATCTATCTTCCTCCATCTCTATCAACTATGCGAGCGACTCTTCTAAGGCTCCTTGATCTGCCATTCCTATGAACACCACTATGCGTAGACTAGGCACAATATATTCTATCAACATCACAACTTTTACACCATAGACCATCCTGAAAGGTGCCTACCCAGTCAGCTTCTTACAAGTAATTCTATAGGCCGATAACACCGATGGTACACGCATGTCCCAATCATTCCTTTACACATTGCAAACCTTTGTCAGCACGTTCTCCAAAATCTTATTAAACTCTTCAACCATCCCATTGGCCTGAGGATGATATGGCGTAATTTTCTGATGATAAACTTGGAATTCTTCCGTCAGCACACTGATCGTTTCATTAAGGAAGTGCATACCATGATCACTCATCAAAATCTTAGGGCAATCGAACCTGGTCAACATATATTCAAATCGGAACTTCACTATTTTTTCCCCTATACAGTCTTTCATGGGCTGTGCCTTTGCTCACCTAGTTAAATACTCGGTCGCAGTAATGATGTACCACACATCCATATTCTTTCTTGGAGGTTGAATTCGTCTTACAAAATCAATTGCCCATTTTTTGAATGGATGCAATGATACATGCGGATTCAAAGGCAGTTCATCCCTCCACGATGTCCTATCTATCCTTTGACATGCATCGCACACCCTACAATATGCTTTGGAATCCTTATGCAATGTTGGCCACCATAACCCAGTGTGTAAAATCATCTGCACTGTTTCTTTTCCTACATAATGGCCTCCTGCAACTCCTCCATGAGCTTCAACTAGGATACTGCTTCATTCAAAATTAGGCACATAACGTTGCAGTATCTCATTCGATCCCATTTTATATAAGTGACCTGCAATAAGAGAAAAGTCTACTGCGAGCACCACTAATTCCTTCTTCTGTTGACTAGTGTACCCCTCTGGAGCCATTTCTGTAGTCATTTTTGGGAACGTGTTCCCCCAAGAGTAGTTTTGGGGCTAAAATCCCATGTTTTGGGACAATTTTGTAATAAAGTTGTAAAGTCTTTACATTTTGTGGTCGTGGAGCACGAAGGTGTCAAGAGTCATAAAGGGTTGTCCGCCCTTATTTTGTAAAGTGTCAAGTCGGCTGTAAAGATCTACTCATGGTCCACGAAACATGGGATTGTATAAAAAGGAGCTAAGTAAGTAAGCTCTAAGTAGTTAAGAGGGAAGAAAAGTTAAGATGGTTTCTATAGAGTGATCTAGCTTAGAGAAGTCTAAGTTTTTTTGGGTCTTAGCATAGGTAGAGGCTTTACACCTAAGTACATAGAGGCCTAGGGTATAAGTATGCAGCTAAGTGCGCAGACCCCTGCAGTTGTGTGAGCATGGTGGATAGAGTTTGTATTAAATTGGAGACATCAATAAAGAGAAGTATTCTGCAATTACTGTGTATTTAGTCTTTGTTAATGCATCTGATTATATTGTGTTACAATCTGGGTTTATATTAAAATGTTTATTTGATGCACAAATGTATGTGATTATATTTGTTAATTGAACACAAGAAGGAATATCCATTTACGTGATGATAACTGTAATTTATTAGTAGAATAAGTAAAACACTTGAGATAACTTGGGAACCTATACAATACATCATCATAGGAGTGCGGAAGTACCTGAACCGTTGGTTAGGGCTGCGTGAAGGTCAATCATACACCTTCGCGGAGGTAGTGAAGGGTGGGATAGAGGGTAGATCGATAAACCCTAAGGCTTAATGACCTACACGAAGGCAGAAATAGGGGGTAGAAATTGACATCACAACCATCTCCGGTTCAGCATTAGTCAACGAAACAAATCCCTACTCTACTGGCCCTTTCGGCATCAGCCCGCAGAGTGCGGACCAAAGTCTCACTTGAAGTAGTATGGGGGGTGCTAGAACCAAGTCTCTGCACCCTGAGATGGTTGTGATGTCATTTTATAGCCCTGCCCCTACCTTCACGCAGGTTGCTAAGCCATAGGGATTATCGATCTACCCTCTATCCTGCCCTTTAGTACCTCCACAAAGGTGTATGATTGACCTTCGCACAACCCTAACTAGTGGTTCAGGTACTTTCGCACTCCTATGACGATGCATTGTATAGGTTCCCAATTTACCTCAAGTGTTTTACTTATTCTACCAATCAATTACATTTATCCTCGTGTAAACTGATATTCTTACTTGTGTTCAATTAATAGATATAATCACATACATTTGCGCATCAAATAAACATTGTAATATAAAACCAAATCATAATGAAATATAATCAGATGCATTAACAGAGACTAAATACACAGTAATTGTAGAATACTTCTCTTTATTGATATCTCCAATTTAATACAGACTCTATCCACCTTGCACACACAGTTGCAGGGGTCTGTGCACTTAGCTGCAGACTTCTACCCTAGGCCTCTACGCACTTAGCTACAGAGCCTCTACCTACACTAAGACCCGAAAACACTTAGACTTCTCTAAGCTAGATCACTTTGTAGAAACCATCTTAACTTTTCTTCCCTCCTAACTACTTAGAACTTACTTACTTGGCTCCTTTTTATACAATCCCATGGTCCGCAGACCATGGATAGATCTTTACAACCGACTTGACACTTTACAAAATAAGGGTGAACAACCTTTTATGACTCTTGACACCTTTGTGCTCCGTGACCACAAAATGCGGAGACTTTACAACTTTATTACAAAATTGTCCCAAAACATGGGCTTTTAGGCCCAAAAATGCTCTTGGGGAATCCGTTCCCAACAATCATGAAGTGGATAATGTCTGCAACATGATTGTCTGCCACGCACACCACAAATAGCTACGCATCAAATAGCCCTTCCTCCAACTTTATAGGATCTTCTCCTATTTCAATGTGCAATAGATGATCTGGTCCTCCATTCAATCTCCCTGGCTTCATAATTAATTCAAAATCGTACTCCTAAAATAACAACAACCATCTGCATATTCCCCCCCCCCAACATAGGCTTGTTGACCAAGTAATTTAATGCATAGTGGTCTGTATACATCTTAAAGTGTCCACTTAGCAAGTAATGCTTGAACTTCTGGAGCGCATACACCATAGCCAACCCATCACGCTCTTTCGTTGAATAGTTATTTTCAGCCTTTGACAGCTTCCTGCTCACGAATGCTATCGAGTGATCCAATTCTCCTTCACCGGCCTCTGGCATCACTGCCCCCAATGTGATACATGATGCATGCACATGAAATTCCTTCTTCCAATCCAGGAGGACTAGGATCAGTGCAGTGACCATTTTTTCTTTCAATACATCTAGAATCCGCTGACATTCCTCATTCCAAGAGAATGTAGCATCCTTCTTCAATAGCTTTTCCATCGGCATGGTAATCTGGGCATATCTCTTTATGAACTTTCAATAGTATCCAATATGACCCAGTGTTGTGCGCAACTATTTAACACTCCTTGGTGCCTCCAAGTTGATTATGACCACGATCTTAGTAGGGTCCACCTTTAATCCTTCTTTGCACACTACATGACCTATCAAGATTTCAAAAGGGATGCAAAATAAACACTTCTTCAAGTTTAATGCAATCTGATACCTCCAGCATGTATCTAGCATCAAGCGCAAACTAGTTACATGGCGCTTTACCAGGCCAAACACTATCCAATTGTTGAATTATACCTCCAAAAAATTGTGAATGAACTCTTTGAATGCTGCAATGACTACATGCGAAAAGATTGCCGACACATTCTTAAGTCCAAAAGGCATTAAAATATACTAAAAACATCCCCACTCAGTCTTGAAGGTCGTCTTACTCCTATATTTTGGCACGATCTTTATTTGATGATATCCGGAGAACCCATCTGTGAATGAATAGGCCTCTTGTCCACCGACATTATCCAACACTTCATCAATGAACGAAGTTGGGAAAGGATCGTGAATGCAAGCATTGTTCATCTTCCTAAGATCTATGCATATCCTTATCTCATCCTTCTGCTTCTTTTCCTAAACTATCATAGGACTTACCCAATCGGACTCCTCCACTGGTTCAGTGATTCCTACTGCCAACATTTTTTCCAACTCCAAGCAAACCTTTTCCTTGTGCTTAGGATTAAGGTGATATGGCCTCTACTTCATAGGCTTCACATCTAGTTTCAACGTTATTTTCATCACTCCTAAATCGCCTATTATCCCCTTCAAGTTTGAAAACTTTGTAGGGAACAAATCCTGGCATGCACGGAGAAAATCAACGGCCTTATCCACTGTAGCATCATTCCAGTAGTCCCCTATGTTTGCAAACTTCGGTTCTGCCTCTGTTCTAATGTTCACTTGTCTAGTTTGCAGTGACGCGATGATATCTGGATTCTCTATCTGCGGCCCCTCAACTTCACAGTGACCTTCTACCTCTGGGATGTTAATGTTCCTTGGATCCTCCTCTTCTTCTTTAGTAGTCACATTGTAGCACTCCAGCGCATGGTGTAGCTAGGTGGTCCAATCTAGTTGAATCAAATCCAAGGGATTTTGTAGTATTCTAAAGATCGCTGCTTTGACCTCCTACAACACTTCATCGATGCACTCAAATCCATCCTCAAAGTTGAATGTCATCACGAATCCTTGTCTCCAAATATCCCATTCATCTGTGCCATGGTGGAGCTCTATTTCTAGGTACCAATTCATTGGTATTACATGTAAAGTATGACGAAAAAAATGCACCCACTCTGGTTGTAACTCTGTTCCATAAGCATCAGTCCATCGCAGATCAATCCTCCCATCGTATTTCTCTATCAATCATACTTTTAGGTGACCAAACTGCACCGTCACCATTCTTTTGTATTTGCACCATCCATCAAAATTGTTTTTATGCATACCCCACCATCTTGCGGGCATAGCACACAATGCCAAATCCAGTGCTTGGAAGCAATGCTTTTCAGGAACTTCCCTTTCAAATGCATTCAAAAATTTATCTACATCAGTCAAAACCACCATAATAAGGTAAACTTCTTACCTTCGATGATACACAACACAATTATTTAGTCATCGTGTTACAACGCAATGTAGATACTTCGTGTAATCGATTCTACCAGTGTTCTAATTCCTCATCTGAATCTAATGTGCAGGATCTTTCACAGTCCCATGCAATACATCCATCAGCTATTAGATTCACCCAACCTTGATCTCATGCCATTATCTATAAATCTGGTCCAAATCATCGTCACTTTCATAATTGCGAACTGGTTCAGTATAACACATGCTTCTATAGGGTCCAAAGGTACTACTACGTGGAGAGATTTTCTTTCAAATGACATCATCCTCTTCTTCAAATTGATCACCCCATTCATGTCAATAGCCCAATCGATCCCAAGGAGCGTGGGGTAGGGATTAATGTCATCGAAAATATCTATCACTTCGAAATCATCCAATGCGCTCGTGCCTTCAATATCTATTGTCACTCCTTGCAATATTCCCATGGGAATAATCTTTTGTTGATTCACCATCCTCAATTGAATCGGAGATCACTACAACACAGGTATTCCCATTCTCTTGTTGGGTGTGGGATCCCCCAAGGGATTTTTTGGGGCTTAGAACCCAGATTTTGGTCAAAAGTTGTAACCCAGATGTAAAGACTTTGCATTTTGTGGGCGTGGAGCGCGTAGATTGTAAATGAGTCATAGGGTTGTCCACCCTTAATTTTTTAATGTAATGTCGGCTGTAGAGAGGACCATGGGATTGTATAAATAGAGTGAGGCTCTAAGTATTTAAGACATCAATCGATGATCATGGAATAGAAGCACAACTGAGTATCTGAAGTGTAAAGTCTAGTCTTGGGTCATATAGTAGGAGAAGGCTCTGTAGCTAAGTCTATAGAGGCCTAGTATTCTACAGTTTAGTGCACAAACCCCTGAAGTTGAGTGTAAAGGGTGAGTCGAGTCTGTAACAGTTGGAAGCATTAATAAAGAGAAGTTTTATATCATTCCTGTGTATTTATTTCCTATTTTCTGCGTTGAATGTATTGGGTATGAATTGCATTTCTACTGTTTATATGATGTGCGAACATATGTGACTATGATAATGAAGTGAATGTGAGATGCAATATCTATTTACATGAAGCTAACTAAGATCTTTAAGAAGATAAGAAAGATCTGTGGTATAGTTTGGGGAAATAATGCAGATCACTACCATAGTAGCACGAAAGCACCTCAACCCCTAGTTAGGGTTGCATGAAGGTGATTATAACAGATCGCGAAGGTCTCATAGATCAACATAGTGCATGAAGTGACCTGTGCAAAGGTAGGCACAATTGGACTAAAACGACACCTTAGACATCTCAAGGGTGTGGAAACTTGGTTCCAACATCCCCCCATACTACTTTGGGTGAGAATTTAGTTCGCGCTCCGTGGGCTGATGCCAAAAGGGCTAGTAGTGTAGGGATTTGTTTGGCTAATTAACTCCAAACCTAGCTCAGCCCCCCTCAAGCCAACAAATGGTTCTGTTGTCGAGACCGGAATGTGCATAGAGATGTCTGATGTTGTATCATTGGAATCCAACTAAGAAGGAAATTGAAGGCTGGTTGGATAAAAGAATTCATGAGTTCGTGGTGTAGTAGAACAAGAACCCGTGACCGACAAAAGAATAGTGGTCAGACTACTACCTATACATAGAGATCCACGAAATCTTCTTCGCGTATTTCCCCATTGAGTTGTACGAGTGGATCGCGAAGCTAGAAGATAGCCAAGGAAAGTGGAAACTTGAAAATCCTATTGTGTGGACCCCCAAAGTTAGTGTGAAGGTTGGAAGCATCGGAGGATAAGATCGCATGTGCCATTAATCATTGGATTGATTGAATTATATGAGGATTCATGATTGAGATTGCGGTTGACACCTCAGTTAGCTATAGTGAGGCAGAGCAATGCTTTCTCAAAGGACTACGAGGTAAGTACGTAAAGTCTTTGAATACTTAGACTAAAATGATATTGTGTGAAAAGAGGGTAATGTAGTTACCTTGATGTTTGGGGCTATGTAAAGTGGAAAATATTATAGGAACGAAGGAAGTAAGGGACCCAAAACTAGCCCCTTGATTTCACCTTTGTAGGGGGACGAGGAAGAGCTCATGAAGGTCTCACCGTGAAGTGTGATCCATTTGATAAGGAAACGAATTATGCGAATACCACCCCGACCCACACTGCCAACATCTTCACCTCCATCACCTCCATCTTCACCCATACCACCTCCACCACCACCATGATTCAATATGGCAAGCACAGTGAAGTTGCCTGTGTTCAAGGGTTTGGTAAATGAGGATCCAGACCAATTCTAGTTCATGGTAAGGGCTCTATGGGAAGCGTAAGGAGTTACAGATGACAATATAAAGAAAGCGACACTAGTTAGCACCCTGTAGGACCGCGTGCTAACCTGGAATATTAAGCACTCCAATGATAATCCAAATGTGGGAATTTGCGGATATCCAAGCACCGCTAAACAAAGAATTTAGCAGGCCAAAGTTTGAAGTACAGTCAATCATTGGATTCAAAAAGATCACAATGCTACCAGGTGAGACTCCATGGGAGTTGGATCAGAGGTTGAAATGCATGATTCATGAAGTTAATATGAATCTGACGGATGGACAACTTCGCAAATGGTTTGTAGCATCGCTAATGCCACATCTAAGGAGTGCGCTATCGTAAAAGAAATTAACGACTCAAGCAGAGGCCTTAGAGATTGCAATGAGGCTACATGAGAACCCGTTGCATGATCCTAACTTGGGAGTTCAACAGATCCACACACAGCTGAAGAATTTATGCCTTGAGATGCAAAGTCTGAAACAAGACAAGAAAACTTAACCAGAAGTGTGCAAAGAGGCGTGGTGCATAAAATGCAAGGGTCAGGGTCATGATAAGGACCACTGCCTGGTTTTCGAAAATTACCTCATAGGAGGAGGACCAATGCCATTAAGGCTATAAGCAAAAGTAGGACCTAGCGCTCCGCCTACTTTGTGGTACACAATTTGTCAAATAGCTGGAAAACATGCCACAGAAAACTGCCATTTGTTACAGAAGTAGCAAAATTCACAACAATTGTTCTGCAACTTTTCTGGATCGGTAGGACATGATGAGTGCACTTGTAGAAGCTATGAGTTAATGATGGATAGAACTCTAGCCTACAGAGTTCAAGACAAAATGCATCCCCTTGATCAAAATGCAGGAATGACGTGAATAGGATTTCAGGGGCATGGACGAGGCCAAGGTGGAGGAGGACTGAGAAGAGGTCACGGACAGTTGATATGCTACAATTGTAGAGGGTCGGGACATTATACCCATGATTGTACAAATCCAATGCACTTATCATGTTTGTATTGCAACTTGTTTGATCACGAGACCAAAGATTGTCCTACACTGATAGCTAGGATACGCGATAAAGGAGCGCTACCGCGTCCCCCGTCTCAGAACCTATAGATGATGAGGTCTAAGCCGCACGAGGAAGATCCAAATGTAAACATTGTGCTCCAAGGTGGAATCAAAATGGGAGATGACAAAGGAAAACAACCGAAAGATAGTACTTGGGTTCAAAAAGCTCTAGCAAAAGAAGTGGAGTTTGATTTGGAGCGCACTCAGGAAACTTTCATGGAAGTTAAGAAGAGCTTCGCTGAGGCCTCCAATTCAAGAAGCAAAGATAAATTGGAGCTGGAGATGGACCCATCTATGCTCCCAAATTCCTGGAGACATGTATGAAGCTACTGCACAATAGTAAGGTGGTAAAAGGTTTACAAGAACTCATTAATAGATGCACTTGGACTGTGCCAGGAGAATCGCACGTAGTCAGGAAGATTGGAAAACACAAGACAAGAACAGGAAGAGAGATGAGACTAACCCTGTAGATCAACGAATATGAGATGGATCAAGTTATCCTAGATTTAGGATTGGATGTGAACATTATGTCAAAGTAGACATGGGAGCGAATGAGGAGAAGTACGCAATAGTGGTCTCCTATTCAATTGTGAATGGTGAACCAAAAGAAAATAATACCCATGGGGCGATTGCAGGGCATAACCATGGACATTGAAGGAGAGATCACACTAGCAGACTTTGAAGTGATAGAGATTGTTGATGACAGCAATCCCTACCCTGTAATCTTAGGAATTGATTAGGCCATTGACATGAACAGGGAGATTAATCTAAAAAGCAGAAAATGATTTTTGAAAAGAAGTCACTACATGTAACTATACCCCTGGACCTTGCAAAAGGATTGTGCTATACAAATCCGGTGCGCGACTATGAAAGTGATGATTATTTGGACTGCATCTATAAGATAATAGCGCGAAACCATTACTGGGTGAGTCCCACTATGTATGGGCGGATTGCATGGGAGCATGAAATCTCCTGCACTTTGGATTTGGATGAGGAGACAGAGTGATGGCAGAATCAGTTACATGAGGTAACTACAATGAATTGTAACATGAGCACAAGGTCGTTTCATTGTGTATCGACAGAAGTAGGAGACCTACCTACTTATGATGGCCTAAGTGAGGTAGATTCCTTCTTGAATAAATTTGAAAAGGAGGTGCCAGAAAAGCAACGGCTCTAGGCCTTGGACTGGGTATTGCACGCTACTCCCGCGAGGTTGTGGGGTACACACAAAGGGAGCTTTGATGACTGGCGCGAGTGTAGGGGAATGATGTGCTTATGATTTGGGAAGCCTAGGGTGTGACCAATAGATAAGTACAATAGGAAGGATGATCTGCACATGCGTTTGGCTAGGTGGATGCAGGCATATGGAAAACAACCTACGCGGATGCACATGCACTCTGTGCTGAAAGGTGTGATCAATAAACATGTGTTGGGGGGAAAAATGTGCAAATGGCTCTTAATGTTGGGGAGACATTACGTAGGAAGAAAAATCGTGTAGAAGGTTATCCACACGGAATCATTCAACAAGGTATGAAATGCGCTAACCAAAGTATGTAATGCACAACAAAGTGATTGGGACCTACACGTACCCGCAATATTATGGGCTTATAGGAGGAAATGCAAGAAATTGATGGGATGGACACCTTTCTGGCTTGTCTATGGAGTGGAATCTGTAATGCCTATGGAATACACCATGCCTAGTCTTCTCATAGCAGTGCTCATAGGTATGATGGCTCGTGGAGCCCTGGAGGAGAGGCTTGCTTAGTTGGAGGAGCTTGAAGAAGAACGGTTTTTGGCTGGATTCCACCAGCAAGTGCAAAAGCAGCGTGAAAAGAATTTGCACGGTCGACATATTAAGTTGCACACCTTCAAGGTGAAAGATTTGGTGTTTTTGTATGATAGTAAGTTCCATAAATTCCCAGGGAAGCTCAAAATGCATTGGTTGGGACCATATGTTATTAACGAGATCACAGATGGCGGTGCAGTTGGTAAAGTGAAATGGAAAACTCTTCCTAGGAAAAGTAAATGGTAGTCATTTGAAGCCATACACAGGTGGCCCGACCACCTGACTAGCTGATAGAAGCACAGTCTTAGTGCTCCAAGCAGTTGAAAGGAGGCGTGGGACTATAAAATACTCTCTTCGGGAGCTATGTGATGCCAGGACTGCACGTAGTAGCGAAGTGTCACAGGGTTCGTGACAGTGTGAGGGTAGCTACACTGCCGTGTAGGTTGGCTAGAAAGTGACTGTCACAGTCACTATTCACAATATGATGCTTGGCTTGAGACCAAATAGAGCGAGTGATAGGAATTTAAGGTGAACGTTATGGACCAAATTCTTGAAAATTTGCCGCCAAGTGAGCATTAATGGACCGAATGTGGGGGGAATGGTCGAATTCGAATTCAAAAGGTTTTATAAATTGCAAAGGGCTACCTAGCAAACAACACTTTGCCATTTGAGAATTGAGTTGTTGCACACCCAGAGATTCATGAACCCAGATTTGTTTGATCTTTTGAACTCAAAGTCATTGTTTGAGCACTTACTCGAGCCGTGGAGAGAAATATGGAAAAGCAGTATGGCAACACCTGAGGAAGCCATGGATACCGGAGCAATGACTACTGAGGAGGCTATGCAGGCCATAACAGTAGGAGAAGCCCCATAAAGTGCCAGGATAGTTGCAGAAATCCCTAAATCGCTGCGCATGCCAAGACCTAAGAAAGACAAGCAGGCTATGGTACCAGTGCATGTGTCCCCTAGAAACCCGCTGAGAACTAGGCTTACTATGGAAGAAAAGGGGAAGGCTATCAACTTGGAAGCCAATGAGGAGGAGGAAGACTTTGAAGAAATCCCGGTAGAGGAGGAGGAGGATGTAGAGATGGAGGTAGAAACCTAGGGTGTAGACCCTATGACCAGATTGCCTACATATGTTTCTCTGCGGAAGGGGAAAGAAAGGGCAACCAAGGACCTAGATGAGAGAAAGAGCTCTCTGCAAACCTCGCTTCTCCCTGATGACATCATCTTTTACGAAGCGCACCTGGGGCGAGTGCCAGTATTAAAATTTGAAGACTAGGATCTTGCAGACCATGAGAAGTTCCCACATTTGGGAACCGCACAACTAATGTGCCAGAAGGAAAACACACCGCCTAGTGTCATTGAGTTGGAGTCGTGCCAGTGGTTGAGAGGTGTAGAAAACAAAGGATTGTTAAACCTACTCTGGGTGCCGCATTACCATCGCACCCTAGTGACTATTTTTGTCATCAGGTAGCTTCTCTGCTTGGTGCATGATGGGTGCTTGTGGCTGGAGGAGCCCATCCCCATCACAGACCACTTAATTCATAGGATTACTTGGCTCCCTTGCAAAGGGGAGGACCCAACGAAAATCTTAGAGGGTAAAAGTGATGATTTGACCATCGCGGAGGCCATGAAGAAGAAGTTCAATCTAGAGAAGAAGAAGAGAGGATACATGAACTCCAACATCAACAACACTGCGGTCAAAGTCGTGACATAGATATTGGCCGGAAAGGTTATGTGGAAGTGACATGCAGATGAGGTGCCTGTGCTTGTGGTTACAGTTGCCACGCAATGCAAATAATGGGTCCAGTTCAATTGGGTGGACTACTTGTGCAGAGAGTTCCTTGAGAACTGCGAGGAGGCACATGAGTAGGGGAAGAATTTTCATTATGCCTGGTTTTTGTTGTCCATTGTACTGGTGGCATGGGAATTGCCCAAGGACAACCAGTTCTCGATGATTGCGCAGGACCTTTCGGAGGCAGTGAAGTACGTTTCGCTATGGAAAACTAGAGATGCACATAGGATCAGTGAATGAAAGATATTTTGGGTGTTCATGGAGATGAACACCAGAATGGGGATTAATCGCAAGCTGCGGTTATCACCCACAAACTATAACAATCTGCAGAGCTTCACGGAGTTCAAGGCAAATTTCCACCATGTATACATCAGGGTGAGGAAGGACCTCGTGAAGACTTGGCATGAGCTCCCTTATCTAGTGATAGACGATGTCATATTCATCATCCTTGAGTCGTGGTTGCTGAAGTGGCATGGTCTGGCCGACTCTGTGGTGGAAGTAGAGAAGTCTGTCACGCAAAGGAAAAAGGATGAGGAAAAGCTGCGAATGGCATCATTGGCTGAGAAGTGAAGAAACGAAGCAGCAGTAGCCAAGGCCTAGGCTGTGCGGGATGCTGTGAAGGCAGCGGAAGAGCAGCAAAATCCTAAAGAGGAGGACTGCAGAGGCTAGAAGTCACCTTCGCCCGAATAGGAAATAGATACAGAGGAAGGTGGCGTAGACCCACAATGATCATCCACACAGCTAAAGTGACAGTGCCCAAGAGAGTAGGTAGGGCCATAGAAGAATTCGAAGGCTTCGAAAACTTCTATCAGCTTGATCACCCTCACTGAGGGGGATCTGCATGACATTGGGGAGATGGTGAGGGACGTCACCGTAGAGGCCCTCTAACAGTTTGCGGAGGAAAACTAGATGGTGTTGGGGGCCCTCCGGGCATGGATACAGGAGGTGTATGTGCACATTCCACATGTTGGCACTCTATTAACCAACCTTGTAGTAGGCACATCCATGGCTGAGGAAATATTGCACGCCAGAATGAACAACAATATAGTGATGCCATATGGAGCACTCGTGACAAAAAATGAGGTCGATATGCCTATGGTCAGCGGGCTGAAGGGAATTGGGCTAAACATGGTTGTGCTCCCTTGGGAGATGATCTACGTTTTGCAGGATGGAGTTACTACAGAACTATGAGCTAGGGAGGGTTGCGCGCTCCAAGTCATGAGTGAGCAGCGCATCAAAATTGAACAGTTGAGCCTGCAGCATGATGCAGTAGTGGCATAGAATTGACAACTAGTGCAGGTGGTCGAGGAATCTTGCTAGATGGTCCCAGAGCTAGCCATCCAAGTAGAGGAACCAGTGGAGGCGCGCATCCGGAAATTAGCAGCAAGGGTGCGCGAGGCAAGGGAAGAGATGGCCAAGGTCCAACTGGAACTGAACCTTCAGATAGCCAAGCTCTAATTGAAGGCGCACCCTTCAGCTCCTCCAGAGGTTAAGGAATAGCGCATCATTGCAATTACAACGACAATAACGGAGGTCAATAGTGTAGTGAAAGACTCCACAAAGATGTTCAAGGAGTTGTTCGAGGTTCTCACCACTTTGCAGGAGGACTCGAACATACAATGTCTAGAAACAGAGGTGCGCAAGCTACAGCAGAAATATGATGAAGTAAAAGGGTCTGTGTAAATGGTTTCCCTTACACAGAGGCTCGCACAAATGCAACAGGTGAAAGCGCTCAA
Organism: Pinus taeda; assembly: GCA_000404065.3. NCBI lineage: Eukaryota > Viridiplantae > Streptophyta > Pinopsida > Pinales > Pinaceae > Pinus > Pinus taeda. Next base: position 156,116 of record APFE030928176.1, on the reverse strand, counting down.
GGAGCAAGTGGATGTTGCTTGACACAAGGAAGTTGTTTTGTAGGAACGTGTACAACCATGGATTGATGAGGCATTCATCATTACAACCTTTATTGAAGCGAAGCTCGTACAAATGCAAGGAACACACGAACAGGTTTAGGGAAGTAGTTCAACTACAATGACCTCTAAACAATGCATCCAGGAAGTACAGTAGGTAGTTGCTCAGTGCACTGCTGATCTTGTAGCGATCCAAGCAGAGTTGGGTGGTCTTCTCGCAAAGATCTTCGTACCGACAGAGTGACTCAAGGGCGAGTCTCGATGTTTGTGTTGGGGGCCTATTAGGTGCAGGATCCCCCAAGGGAAGTTTTGGGGCTCAGAGCCCAGATTTTGGTCAAAATTTGTAACCCCAATATAAAGACTCCGCATTTTGTGGGCACAGAATGCGTAGCTTGTAAATGAGTCATAGGGTTGTCCACCCTTAATTTTGTAATGTAATGTCGGCTATAGAGATCTACCCATGGTCCACACACCATGGGAATTTATAAATAAAGCGAGGCTCTAAGTAGTTAAGACATCAACTGATGACCATGGAATAGAAGCATAGCAGAGTATCTAAAGTGTAAAATCTAGTCTTGGGTCATAAAGTAGGAGAAGGCTCTACAGTTGAGTGCGCAGGGCGATTTGAGTTTGTAACAGTTTGAAGCATTACTAAAGAGAATTTTTATATCATTCTTGTGTATTTATTTCCTATCTTTTGCATTGAATGTATTGGGTATGAATTGCATTTCTACTGTTTATATGATGTGTGAACATATGTGACTGTGATAATTAAGTGAATTTGAGATAAAGTATCTGTTTACGCGAATTTAACTGAGATCTTTAACAAGATAAGTAAGATCTACGGTATAGTTTGGGGAAATAACGCAGATCACTGCCATAGTAGCATGAAAGAACCTCAGCCCCTAGTTAGGGCTACATGAAGGCGATTATAACAGATCGTGAAGGTCTCAGAGGTTAGCATAGTGCGTGAAGTGACCTGCGCGAAGGTAGTAACAGTTGGACTAAATCGAAACCTCAGACATATCAAGTGTGTGGAAACTTGGTTCCAACATTCCCCCATACCACTTCAGGTGAGACTTTAGTCCGTACTCTGCAGGCTGATGCCAAAAGGGCCAGTAGTGTAGGGATTTGTTTGACTAATTAACTCCGAACCTAGATCAGGCCCCCTCAAGCCAACATCTCTCCCATGTTTTTTTAGGCAAAACATTTGCATCTGGCCTAAGATCCAGAATAACTTGGTCCATTTCATACTCGCCTATTTGTGCGGTGAGCCTCATCACATGCCCTATTCTTGCCTTATGCTTACCAATTTTCCTGACCATGCGTGGTCCCTCTAGAGTATTTTCCTTACTAGCACATTTATTGATCAACTCCTGCAATCCTTTCATGACCTTTCTATCATGCAACAACTTCATACTGGTCTCCAAAAAGGTTGTAAGCATGGATGGGTCCATTTCTTCAAACTTCTTATCCTAACTTCCTGAGGTAGAAGCCTCAACAAAGTTTTTCTTCACTTCCATGAAGGTTTCTTTTGCGTGCTCTAGATCAAATCCAACCTCCTTCTCTAGAGCTTTGCAGATCCATTCACTTTATTTAGACTACTTTCCCTTATCTTCGCCAATCATCATTCCACTTCACCACACAATATTCACATTAGAATCCTCTTCGCGGGTTCAGCCCTCATTATCTACAAGTTTTGGGTAGGCTGTTACGACTGCATCCCCTTTTCCCACATCTTAGCTATTAATACAGGGAAGTCTTCTGTCGCGTGGTCAAACTATGTACAATATCAGTACGGTAGGCACGTCGGGTTCATATGTTATCGTGCGTAGTGATTTGGGCCTCCACAATTGTGGAAAATAACTTGTTCCCGACCTCTCATAGGGCATCCTCCGCTTCTGCCTCATCCACGCCCCTAATATCCTCCTCACACTCCCCTAGTGTCTTGATCTGGAGGCTGATTGTCTATCTGCATCTAATACGTAGGCATTCTCTCTATCATTAACTCATAACTACGACAACTGCGCTCAAGATGACCTACTGATTTGCAGAAGGTGCAGAAGAGCTGTTGTTGTGTCTGTACAATTTTCTGCAGCAAGTGACAATTATCTGTCACATGTTTCCTAGCTACCAAACATATAGCACACCACAATGCAAACCCCGTACTTGGCCTTGCTTGATCTTTCGGCCTCAGAGGCATCGGCCCTCCTCCTGCAACATAATTTGCGAAGACAGGGCAATGATCTTTATCATGCCCCTAACTCTTACATTTCAAACACCAAAATTCTTCATGCACCTCAAGTCGAGATACTCTATCTTTCTTTAGACTTTGGAACTCTAGGCAAAGATTCTGCAACTTCGAGGCAAAGATTCTGCAACTTCACATGAATTTGCTGAACTCCCAAAGAAGAATCTTGAATCGGTGTCTCATGCAATCTCATCACAATCTCCAGGGCTTTCACCTGGGTCCCAATCTTTTGTTGTGATAAAGCAACCCTTAAATGAGGAAAGAGTGAAGCCATAATCCCTTCACGCTTCTACCCATCCGTAAGATTCATGTTAGCTTCATGGATCTTGCATTTCAAACTCTGATCTAGCTCCTAAGGTGTCTCACCAGGCTTCATCATGATTTCCTTGAATCCCATGATTGATTGCACTTCAGACTTGGGTCTACTGAATTCCTTATTCAGTGCAGTCTGAATGTCTACTAATGCAGTTGTCGGGTTATTGGTGCAGTACTTAATGTACCATGTTAGTGTACTATCCTGTAAAGTAGTAACCAATGTTTCTTTCTTCATCTTATCATCTTCAATGTTTTGGGTTGTCCTTACAACCTTCGTAGTGAACCAAAACTGGTTTAGGTTCTCATTTCCCAATCCCTTGAAAATGACCAACTTTACTGCATTCACCATATTGAATGGTGGCAGAGGTGGTGGCGGTGTGGGCGAAGGTGTACGTTGTGGAGGTGAATATGGAGGTGGTGTGTGTGGATGAGGTATTCACGGGAACCCTTACCTTATTAATTGGAAAACTTTCTACGATGAATCCTATGTTGCTCCTTCACCGTCACACAGAGGAGGCTCAATCACCAGAATATATTCAGGATCTGTTCTTCTTCTATCCCTGAATAACTTTCCACTTCGTGTAGCTCCAAACATCAAGGTAATTGCATAACTCGCTTTTCACACAACAATATTTTAATCCAAGTATTCAAAGATCTCAAGTAATTACATCATGGTCCTTTGAAGAAGCGCTACTCTGCTTCACTGTAGCTGACCGAGGTATTGACTGCGAATTCTGTCACAAATCCTTCGATGACACGATCAAGCCATTGATCAACAACGCACACGATCTTATATCCAGAGGCTTCCAATTTATGCACTAACTGTGAGGTCCACACTATTGGACCGTCAAGCTTCCACCTTCCTTGACCATTTTCTAATTTAGCAATCCATTCATATAGCTCAATCGGGAAGGAAAATAAGAAAATTTTGTGTATCTATCTGTACAGATACTTGTCCAACCACTGTTCTTTCGTCAATCATGGATTTCTCTTTTGTCGTGGATCTTTCTATCCAACCACTCCTCAATTTCTTTCATTGTTGGATTCCAGTGGTGCGACATCACACATGTCTTTATGCAGATCCCGGTCTCGGAAATGAACCATTTGTTGGCTTAGTGGGTCCTGACCTAGGTTCAGGGTCAAGTTTGACAAACAAATCCCTACACTAATGGCCCTTTCGGCGTCAATCCACGAAGTGTGGATTGAAGTCTCACTAGAAGTAGCATGGAGGGATGCTGGAACCAAGTTTCTGCACCTAGAGATGAGTGTGATGTTCTTTTATGTCCTAAACCTCCATTCGCACAGATCGATAAGCCCTGAGGGCTTATCGATATAACTTCTCTTAATCAGTTTCTATACCTCCACAAAGGTCTACGACTATCTTTCGCAGACCTTAAATAGGTGAATCAACCCTTTATGTGCCTATGTAACTACCCTTAAGTCTATATTTACCCAGATTAGCTTAAGTGTTTGATAATAATAACATGCAATAAGATATTCTTTGCGTAAACAGGTAGTATTACTTGTGTTCTTATAATAATGTAAGATATGCAGAATCATGCATCAATATAGTATTAAATCATAACCCATTATTCATCATAACATAAATACATTCATTCATAACAAAAGTAAATGGACAAAACACAGATATTTCTGGAATAATATCTTTATTGACACTTCAGTTCTACTTACAGACTCAAGACTACATTCTACACTCAGTTGCAGGGGTCCGCGCACTCAGCTATGCAATCTACTCTAGGCCCCTACACACACCGCTGCAAAGCCTCTCTTCTACTCTAAGACTTCCTCACTCTTACTACTAATGACCCATTACATTCGTCTTCATCAATCCCATCCACTAAATTACTGATGAGCACCAGTATTGCAACAAGAATGCTGCAACTCTTGGAGCTACCAACTATACTTTATCAACCTGGGGTTTGTACAAACTTGGAGGTGACAGTGTTGTATACACAAGTAAAAGTGATGGTTCTTCCTTTTGTCACTTTTCAACTAGAGAAAGACCACTAGGGTTTTCAAGCTAGACTTCTATGGATTTAGAAGAAGCTTGATTATAGATGAGAGAAAGAGGAAATCTACTCTAGGAGAAATCTTGTCTACTACAATAAGGAAAATGATTGAAATATTATGCTAAAAACACACTATTCTTTAACTAACTACTGAGAGAATATGCTTTAAAATAATTCCAAGCTAACATGTATGAAATGATACTATCCTAAACATGTAAGTTCAAAACATCAAACACCACTACTATGCATGTAAAGGACTGAAATAAATCTGTTTTTTTCTTTTTGTTATTTTTATGGAAAATCAAGTGTGAACCCTAATCTCTTTGGGTGATGTGGGGGGTGGCTTAGGAATGCTGGAGAATGGTTGGGAGGTTTGGGATACCCTCAGGTACCCTTGTGTGGCTTCCTAGAGGTTTTCCCTCAATTCGGCCTCAAAACAGGCTGCTACAGGAAAACCTATAGGATGTCCTAAAAACCTACAGGATTCCCTGTATTTCTACAGGATACAGTCGAGAGAAAAACTATGGGTGCTAGAGGTGATGGAAGGCTTAAGAAAGGTGGTTGATAGGTGGAATAGAGTGATAAAATGCCTAGGGTCACTCAGAACTCAAAACTAAGGTTAGGAAATTGTTGGATTTGCTCAACATTCTTGGAGGAGTTTCTATGTAAAATGATGAAATTGGTGAAGGTCTTGGTGAAAGTAAGGAATGATTATGGATGGATTAATTTGGAAGGTGGTTGCTTGCTATGGGATCTCTCTCTACTTCTATAACACCTAATGAGCTAGCTGTCTACTTCATGCATGAGGAAAATTGCATAATGAGATGGAATCATTGATGAGATATATACTATAATACTAAATATGGAAGAGATGGTAATTAAATCCTACAGTTGAAAACTGATCAAATGTTGGTTCAAGTACAATACACTCTAAATTCTAGAGAAAATAGAAATCTGTCTTTTTGGGGCTGCATAGGGGTCCTTTCCTCAAGTCATGATCCCTGAAGGAAGAAGTGAGGCCAAGACACCTACTGACATCTTTGTGATGCTTTTTCCCTTATAACCTGTTGTTGAAGTAAAGCACAAATGGAAGCAAACCAATAAACAAACTAATCAAACCTACACTGTCTGCAATGAAATACTTATAAGGACAATTTAATCATGAATCTATGAAACTAATCTAAGCATACATATACAAGAAGAGGAGATTTTTCTTCTAGGGTTGGGTCCTAACCCAAGAGCTTCAGCCCTCTGAGTTAACTCAGTACTGGATCATGAAAAATCTCATTCTCATTATCAAAACAGAAAACTACATAGCAATGTCTTCCACAAGTCTGGAGCTCAAAAATAACTAGTCTTTTTACGACAAAAATTTGAATCCTAATGAGGCTCTAGGCCTCTTTATTTATACAACTGAAGTCCCTAATTCCTTCCTTAAATGTAGGGAGTCTCGGCTCCCAAACTCGAGATGAACTAACTCTTTGACTATCACTTGCTTGACTGCCTTCTAATCTTCATGACTTGGCTGCTTGTACTCTAAGCTGGTCTGATTAATGGAGGAATATTCAAATGAGGGAGGAGTAAATGAGGAGGATTTACCTCCTACAATCTCTCTCCCTTGTCCCATTTGAGTTTAAAGCCTTAATTTTTCTAAAATTCCTCGATTTTCTCTTTCAAGCATGCATTCAATGCATATTAGTCCACTAGGCATAATATATCACTTTAACTCATCTCATTAAAGAAAATATAATCAAAACATGTAATAAATTGTGATAAGAGTTTATTTGACTAAGCTAGGAGGTGACTTAAGGTCCATATAGTTACCTAATGATGAGCCTCATCATCACCCCCTACTGAAAGTGTTGCTAATCCTCTGAAAAACTCAATGAATATCCTTGTCTTTCATAACTCTAGTGGCCTCCCTGACATCCCATGCTTTTGTTGTGGTTTCCTCTTCTTGTGCATAGAATCCTGCCTTCCTTTCTAACCTCTCCCACTGATTTTTTTTCTTCCTCTTCACTCCTTCCTTCTAACATCCCCAAGAGAAGTGGTGTACTGAGTCTCAAGCCAATCCAATTGACTTTGAGCGTTTGGATGGTTTGTTTGTACATGGGTGTCCTGTTCAGTGCTTCTCTCATCCTTTGAGGAGAATGGTACTCTCTGATTATAAAACTATATGAAAAATTATTCCATATCCTTTGGCAAACTTGCATGTTATCATCCCCTAACAGTCTGAACATATCCTCAAAATGTGTAATTGCTTTCTCTTGGGCAGCAAGATACCTAGGTGTAAGTTGAGGATCATTTGCAATTAACTTATGTGTGCTAATGACAGCCATTGCATTGGACTGCTCATCTCTTATCATGAGAGGCTCAATTTGTTCCCTTGTCAATATCTTCTTCATTTCTGCAACCCTTTATTCCTAATGGTTCATCCATGATGCCAAAGCCATCAACTGTAAATCCCCCAGGTTTTCATTAGGGTCCCATACATTCATATCTGTCAAATCCATGTTATGCAAGTAGAACTCAAACATCTTAGCCCTATCCTCTAATGTACTTTGATCACAAAGATTAATGAACTGCCTATAATCCTGGAATGGCATAGTGCCTCTTTGTGTTAGGGTCTTGATTTGGAACTGTAGCCACTATTCCTTAATGTAAAATTCATAGGACTTAGCTGGCATCTTGCACTGGATTGCTTCTAAAGATAGACTGGCCATGGATGCCAATTGGTTATCTCTTTCTTGCAGTTGTCCTTTCAACCATGCATTTTCGGCCTGCAATTGAGCCTTCATTATGGCCTCTCTGTCCCTTAGGCTACTTAGTTCTCTGCCCATCTCTTTGATATTTTCCTCCATGTGACTAATGTCCTCCACTCCCTTGGACTTGGAAATCTGCATCCATCTATGTGTTCTAGCTCTTTCTTTCTCAAGCTCAAAGAATAATGGAATGGAAAATTTTTGTGGAATGACCTTGCCCCCCTCAATAAATATGTAGTAGGAGTCAATTATAGGTTGAGGACTAGGTTCCCTTAGCGTTGGGTCCTCTCTCTTTGTTTCTAGCTGCATACTTCCTTCCTTTTCCAATTTTTGAGTTTCCTATAGGTTTAGCAGAGTTTCCTGTAAGATTGCCTCTGCTTCCTGTAGGTCCTGTTGTGTATCTTGTAGGATGTCTTTTCCTTTGGATGAGGTAGATCTGGTTAAATGCCTTCTCACATAGGTGATAGGAGACTTAGGAGAGGTTTGTGCTAAGGATCCTCCTTCTTGAGTTTTTATAAGAGGATCCATATTCTCCTATTGTTTAGGCGAGTCCTCAATAACAATGGGAACCTTGGTTGGAGTTTGGGGTTTTCCCTACCTTATCCTTGTACTTTTATTGTTTTGAAGTATAAGGGGGTTTGCCTCTGTCTTTTGCCTTTTTGTTTGATAGGGGTGCTAAGGGCAGTAAGGGCAAATGCTACCTCTTTCTCAGCGGGTTATGGAGACACCCTGGGTGAATCCTCCTAGTCTTCTACCTCTTCTTTTCCATTTCCCTTTTCACCTTTGTCTTTCTCCTCTTCTTCTCCCTTTAGATCCTCATCTTGTTTATTGCTGTCCTCCTTGACATATTCTTCTATTTCTTCATTACCTTCTTCCTCTTCATCCTCATCTATCTCATCTTCATCCCTCTCTGCTTCTTCTCCATCTGTTTTAGTCTCTTCTTCATCATTTTCACTAACAGTAGGGCTAATATCATATGTGAGGGCTTTGATATCCTCATATGTCTGCATGTCTCTAAAAATTTCCCATTGGATAGGAATTTTGAGGTTTTGGAGGGCATCTTCTATGACGATTCTAATTAACCCATGGTGGGCTAACTGTTGGTAGTTTCCTTCTTGCACCTTTAAGCTTGTATCTATCAATGATTACAGAAGGAAGTATGGTATGTTGAGCCTATGGTGAGGAGGTGTTTTTGCTCCAAACCTCAATTCGTCAAGAAGCCTAAAGTGATATCCATAAACCACACTATACCTACCTTCACATGACATGTATTTTATAAGGTGGTAACTTACCTCATTCTAGGGGTATGGTAGGCTTGTTCTCCTTACTTCATTCTTACCTTCAATGGGTTCCTCTCCTTATAAAAAGAATTTCTTTTTGGCAATTTGGCTATCCCCCTTGTCTTCTTTTCTCCAAGGCACTCCTAGGGGAAGTGTGGTAATTCTTATTATCAGTTCAGGGATGATCTCTATGGAGAGACCTCTCACCACCACAATGGCATGGGTTCTTGTCAGTGGAATGAGGGAGAGAGAAAAATCTCGAGCTACTTCATCATCATACCCCATTAATTTCTCGAAATACCCCATCCAATTATGCCTTGTGAAGATTTCTAGCATAGAAGGGTGTTGGTGAATCCTCACAATGTTGATGGGCTCCCTTTTATTAAACCCCCCTATCATCTTGTTTGGTGAACCTTGAGGAGCAAAGATGTATGATACAAATTTTAATGAAGGAGGAAATGGGACTGAAATACTTGTGGAACTATTCCCTTACACAATTATCAAATTCAATCAACCTCGGAGATTTTTCTATTCTTTTCACTTGGAAAAATGGAAGGAAATGTATAACCTACCTCCTCATGGTGCTTGTTGTAGCCAACCCCTGTGTCTCCTTCTCTGAAACTGCTCTCTACCAATCCTGTAGATTGCCTAATTATATCCTAAAATATTCATGTGTGATCCAGTAGGATTCCATGTGTGATCCTATAGGAATTCCTGCGCAAAAGAAAGATGAAATTTTTCTCTTCTATAGGTTGCTTGGGTACGAGAGTGACTTTGCTAGAGTGAGCCTTGAGAAGATGAATGCATGAGTGCATGGGGATCAATGTTTATTTCCTCTTATGGTCGAGTTGAGTGAGGTGGTGTGTTGGAAACCAATGTACGCTTTCTATTTTTGGATCATTGGTCCCCACTACCACATCATCATTCCCCTCTCTTTGTAATCAACTCCCACTTTGGGCATCCGTAGTCTTAACTGCTTTTGACCTCATTCTCGTTTTATTTGACTTCACTGTTTCCATGTGTGTGGGGACTAACTATTTTTCCCTCACTGACTGAATGAAGGTGGCCAAGTTAACTAGCCACCTTTCACTTATAAACCAACTCGTCCAGAACCTTTACATATTTTTATTACATTATGTAAATGAGAGAGTGAAGAGAGATACTTACCTGTGGTGATAATACCTTGTTGCAGTTTGTTGAGGAAATGAGGTGCTTTCTATGGGTTGGCTGCATGTTATTTCTCACTCCTATATATTATATATATATATATATATATATATATATATAATATATATATATATATATATTAATATATATATATATATATATATATATATATTATATATATATATATATATCTTTCCCTTTTGATGATTTCATTGATATGCAGGTACCTGGTGTTGAAGATGATCGTGCTGCTGCTTCTCTGGAGCCTCTTCTACCCTTGGATATCCATGCTAGAAGCTCACTGCAACTCATGATTTTTATTCTGTGGGATAGGATGCTACAGGATTTCCTACAAGATGTCCTGTAGCTGCTTTTCACTCAGAATTTTTAATCATTTACATTGCTGGGAATTGAGGATGATGACCTAGATAGAGAGGAGGTCTAGGAATGTGAATAATGAAAAATACATTCAAGTGTTATTCTCCTCTACTCTCCGTTTCATATTTTCTCTATGTTTCTCTTGAAGAATGTGAATTTTTTGAAAATTGTTTTTTTTTTTTTTGATGAATGTAGGGGTGATCAAGGTGGAGAAAGGTATGGTAATAAAATTGTGATGTAGGTTTTCTATTTTTTTGACATGGGCAAGTCATTTCCTTGCCCTAGGGTTACTCACTTTAGGATTTCAAAGCCACTGTAATTCCTACAGGATCATCCTGTAGGTTCTCAAGAGATCCTGTAGGTTTACATGGAATCCTATAGAAAACGTAGTACCCTTGCAAACTGAGGCAAATGAGTGGAAAAAGTGAAAGGAATGGTGGAATGATGAAGGATAATGAATGGTGAAATAAAAATATGAGTGAAATAGGTCCCTTTTTCTCCAAACATCCTCCTATTGACCTACAAACAATTTTTCATGATTTTTCTTTTCTCTTTTTATTTTTTATTTTTTTTTTGAAAACAATCAGTCTGCCTCCAAGAGGTTTTCATTCTAGCTACTTGCCCTAGGCACCTCAATAGAGGTTTTCACCCAGAGATGTTTTTATTTCTCTTTTTACTTTTTTTTTTTCTTTTGACACCATTGGGCTGCCCCAAGAGGTTTTCAACCCAATAGTGGGACTCAGGCGCCTCATGGAGGTTTTCACATGAGTCTCCTTTTTATTTTTCTTTTTTATTTTCTCAGTGACTTGATGAGGCGGGAGTTGAGACTTGCTCCTGCTCGATGAAATCTTTCTTTGACAATGGCCTTTTGTAAAATTTCAACTTGTGCCCGTTAACAAGTAAAGGAATGGCCTCTACATCTATGGTTTTGATCTGCATTGAACCATTATCATGACATCTCTCTATAACATAAGGCCCTAGCCATCTTGTCCTTCACTTGCCCTTAAATTTTTTATATTTGGAATGATATAAAGAGGCCTAGTCACCTTCTTGAAATTTCTTATCTTTGATGTTCTTATCATGCTAGTATTCCTCTGAATTTGAGTTACCTCTGTGTGTAGGAGGGCTTGCATTTTGAACTCATATAAACCATTCAACTAGAGAAATCTCTCTTTTTGTGCACAACTAAGAGCTAGATGTAGTTGGGTTGCCATCCTCAATGTATTATACTCAAATTCAATGGACAACATGGCCTTTTTCCCATACACCAACTCATAGGGTTTGAATCCAATGGTGATCTTCCAGGTGGTATTATAGGCCCAAGTGGCCTCAACTAGTCTATATGCCCAATCTTTCCTACTTCTTCTAACTAGTTTGGTCAGGATGCCCTCAAGCGCTTTGTTGGTCACGTGCCCTTTCCCATTAGCTTGTGGGTAATAGGGAGTGGAGGTTTTATGCTTGATCTTATGTTGGATTAACAAGTCTTCAATCATGTTGGAGGTAAACTAACTGCCTTGATCAGTGACCAGTTCTCTAGGGTACCCAAATTTATGGACAACATGGCCTTTTTCCCATACACCAACTCATAGGGTTTGAATCCAATTGTGGTCTTCCAGGTGATATTATAGGCCCAAGTGGCCTCAACTAGTCTATATACCAAATCTTTCCTACTTCTTCTAACTAGTTTGGTCAGGATGCCCTCAAGCGCTTTGTTGGTCACGTGCCCTTTCCCATTAGCTTGTGGGTGATAGGGAGTGGAGGTTCTATGTTTGATCTTATGTTGGATTAACAAGTCTTCAATCATGTTGGAGGTAAACTAACTGCCTTGATCAGTGACCAGTTCTCTAGGGTACCCAAATTTATAAAATACATTCTCCCTTAATAAATCAGCCACCTTCCCCTCTATTACTACCTTAATTGCCTTGGTTTCAGCCCACTTAGCCAGATAGTTAGTGCATACAATGATATACTACTTTTTCTTGGAAGGAGGGTCAATAGGTCCATTGAAGTCCATGTCCCACTTGTCAAATGGCTCAAAATTCACTTGATTTTGTAGAGGCATTTCATCTCTTGTAGTAGGCTTTCCCATCCTTTGGCACCAGTCACACTGGCTAGTATATCTTTTCACATATTGATGAAGAGTGGGACAATAATACCTAGCTTGTAACACTTTAAATGTTGTCCTCTTTGCTGCAAAGTGACCTCCACAAGGCCCATCATGACAGGTCAAAAGGATGTCAAAGACTTCATCCTCCCTGACACACCTTCTCAGAATTTCATCCGGGCCTAGTTTGAAGAGGTTGCCCCCAATCCAAGTGAAGGGGGTGCTCTTCCTCACAATTTTTCTTTTCTATTTGAAGGACAAATTCGGTGGGAACTGTGAAGATACCAAATAGTTTTCCATCAACAAATCATGGACAAAGAACTGAAATGGCGAATAAGTGCTCATTTGGTAGCTGATCATCAACCATTCCCTCCTCATCTGTAGGAAAATTCAATCTGGACAAAAAATCTGTAACAACCTTTTCCTTGCCAGGTTTATCAACAATAGTTAAATCAAACTACTGTAGTAAAAGTGACCATCTAATTATCTAGGCATTCACATTAGGTTTATTCATTAAATATTTAATTACAGCATGGTCAATATGTACAAATGTTTGATAGCATGTAATATAATGCCTAAATTTGTTCAATGAATGCACAACAACTAGGAGCTCCTTTTCGGCCACTGTGTATTTCATTTCAGCCTTTGACAGATTCTTACTAATAAAGTATATGGAATAAGGCAATTTTTCATCTATCTGGCCTAAGGCTACTCTTGTGGCTTTATATGAGGCATCAGCATGAATATGAAAAGGAAGGGCCCAATTTGGGCCTTGGAGAATCGGTGCAGTGGTTAACTTGTCCTTCAGGGTGTCTAGGGCCTCTTGACAACTTTTTAACCATACAAACTTAGAGTCTTTGGCCAACAACTGAAAAAAAGCAGAAGCCAACTTGCTGAAATCATTTATAAATCTTTGGTAGTATCCATCTAACCCTAGGAAACTTATGACATCTCTCTGCTTTTGTGGAGGTGGGACCCTTTGGATGATAGCTATTTTTTTTAGGTCCACCTGCAGTCCTTGCTGAGCTATTGAATGACCTAGCATGGTCCCTGCAATCATCAATAATTCACATTTTTCGGGATTGAGAGACAGGTTCAATTCAATGAATTTGTGCAACATCTTACCTAAGTTGGACAAAGCCTCTTGGAAATCACCTCCATAAGGTGTAAAATCATCCAGATAAATTTTGACCGCATCATGGACTAACTCGGCAAAGATACTCAGGACTGCTCTCTGAAAGTGGCAAGAGCATTGCATAGGCTAAAAGGAACGACCCTATAGGTGAAAGTACACCAAGGACAAGTGAAGGTGATTTTATCCTGGTCTTCTAGGTTGATATGGATTTGATTGTACCTGTTGAATCTGTATAAGAAAGAGAATTTTTTTTTCCTTGTCAGGCCATCTAGCACTTGGTCAATTAAAGGTACAGGGAAATAGTCCTTCTTTGTGGCTTTTTTTAACTCCTTGTAATCAACACAAATCCTCCACTTACCATTTTTCTTTGGAAGCAACACCAAAGGACAAACCCACTCACTATCTGATATAGGGTAAATGAATCCTGCATCTAGCAACTTTTGTAGTTCTTCTTTGACTATATCTTTAAGAGCTGGATTCATCCTCCTTTGGGGTTGCCGAACTGGCTTGCAACCTTCTTTGATATAAATGTGGTGAGTACACACTGAGGGGTGGACTCCCTTCATTTTTTTGTAACTCCAAGCGAAGGTATCCAGATGTTCCTTTAGCATGTTGCACAACTTTTCTTCTTGGATGACAGAAAGAGATGGATTGATTTTCAAAGCTCTCTTAGGGCCGAATTCCATGGTTTTAACATGGAGAGGGTTGGAATTAACTAAGAATATATCAAGTTGATGGTTTTTATCAGTTTCCTTTAATACATATTCTAAGGACAATGTTCTGGGAGTTTGAATTTGGAGTATGTGTTCAATCAAATCATCTTCATTCTATTGTCCCCCTCACACGGTCGTTTCTAAGGTATATAGTTGGGTAGAATAAAATTCATATTCTTCCTCCTCTTCCAGCCACAGAGGTAAGTCATGTTCTAGAGATGGCTGAGCAGAAGGGTATAGGACTAACTGCTTGGACATATGCCCATTCTTGATGGTCATATTTCCAGCTCTGCAGCTAATGTAAGCATCGATAGTGGCTAATCAGGTCCTCCCAAGGATGATAGGGTAACCAGTAAGTTTAGCCTTAGGCTAGAGAACTAGGAAATCTGTAGGGTATTCTGAAGAGTCAATGGAGACCATCACATCCTCCACAATCCCCTCAGGGGTCACTGTGGAGCGGTCTGCAAGTTGTAGAACTGTTGTGGTCTTTCTCATGAACCTTGGAGGTTGAGCTTGAGCATGGTGTCCTTGGTCATCACATTAATGGCAACCCCAAAATCGATCAAGGTGTGTGGTACAATGGTGCCATTGATGTGCACATCTACTATAGGGATTCGAGGGTCCAAATACTTTGGAAAAATTACCTACCCCAGCAATAAGTAGGACAACTGTACAATGAAATTAATGGTATGGGAATCTCTTCTTCACCTCCTTGGATGCTTGAAGCACTTCTCCTTAATCAACTTGTTGTAAAGAAGTACATCTTTAATAGCTTGGAGAAGTGGAATTTTGACACATAGGTTTTCCAATTCTCCTAGAATTTCAGTCTCTTATAGGGTAGGCTAGAGTGGTTGGGTTAATCTCTTAAGAAAGGGTGGTGGATTTAATTTAAGCATTATTTCCTCTCTTTCTTCCTCAACCTCCCTAGGTGGAGGTAGAGGTTGGTTATCTGGAAGTACTCTCCCGGATCTCAGGTTGATTTCCTGAATTTCCACAGCATAGGCTAGATAGGATATCTCTCCACTATATATTTGTTGTTCTTGTTTGTTGTTCAGGTTCAGATTTGCTTGGGCATGCATCTGGGGTTGTTTAGGTGGAGAAGAGTGTAAAATTCATGGTTGAGCAGGTGGTGAAGGCAATAAAGCTGGAACATTGTTGTACGGTGGCCTCCACCCCTAGGGCAGTGCATTCCAATGAGGTTGTGGCAAAGCATATGGTTGAAATGATTGGCTGGATGGCTGGGAATGGTACTGAGGTGCAAAATACCAAGGACGAGGTGTAGACCAGGAAGGATAAGTAGTCCCCCCTCACCCCCCAAGAAGGTATGGATGTGGTCTGGTTGGGGTTGTAATATGCATGGGATAACCCTTGCATGCCCTGTTGGTATGGCCTAGGCCCATGAGGTCTCCTTTGGTTTATGTAGCAGAGCTGCTTAGTGACCCCTGCAGCTCTTTGATATACAAATTTTAGTCTAGGTAGAGAAGGGCACTTGTCTATGGAGTGGTTTTCTTCACAGACTAATCAAATTTCAATAGAATTCAATGGACATTCATTCCTAGGGTGCCTCCTGGTGCATCTTGGACATAAAATGGCCAAGCATCTCTCTGCTTCCTCCTACTTTTTCTTAATGTGCATAGTGTCCATTTGTGAGGCAAGGGTTTGCAACATCTCACTTTTGAAATCCTCTAGCATATTTCCAATTTCACCCTTGATGGATGAATTGGAAGAGGATGGACTGACCATGGGTTGACTACCCCTACCCTTTTTCTTAGCTGCCCTAGAACGGTTTCTAAAGACAGTCATGATATTTTCATAGGGTAAATGGTATATATCCCCTCTTGCTAACAAGTGTAGGGTATCCAGAAGATCTTCCCTTACTCCTCTAAGCAGGACCAACTTCATTGACTCAGGGTCAAGTGTGCACCTAGACCTTTTGTAGCTAAGCTGAAATCTTTTTTCATAATCCTTTAGGGATTCATCATTACCTGAGGTCATCCTAAAAATTTCCTCTTTAGTGTCTTTAAACCTACAGTAGTCTCGACACTTGTTGTTGAAGGCTTGCTGCATTTGAGCTCAAGTTGTGATGCTATCTCCAGGTAAACCCATGAACCAGCACAAAGCTTCATCCTTTAGAGTGGATGGAAATAGTTTCAACTTCTTCTCATCATTTGTATGGTCATAGGTTTGGCATATGACAAAAAACTCAAATAAGAAAGTGTCTGGGTATTTTGTGGTTAGGCTATGGAAATGAGGAAGGGCAGAGGGGCTTATATTTTTCATCTTAGTATCCCCATTCGTTTCTCTGATGGGTAATGCACCTTCAACTCTTTCTCTATTTCTGTTGTCATTTCTATTTTCAGCCATTGGTTTAGTAGGAATGGGTTCTTCTTCTTCTTCTTCTTCTTCCCCTGTAGGTTCTTCAAATACATTTGGTTGCTCACCTAAGGGTTCCTCTAGTTCACAGCCACTGAAGAAAAGGGAAGGTTGGCTGTTTGAAGTAGTGGGGGTATTTGGCAAAAATTTCCCTAAGTTATCCCTATAACTACGAGGCATGAAAAAATTGTTTTTGTTTTGTTTTGTGTTTTTTTTTCACACTTTGAAAGTAATTGTAGAATTTAAATTGCAGAAGAAATGAAAAATACTGACTGGATGAAAAATTAACTACTTTATTGAAATCTTACTTCTAGAATGGAAAGCAAAGCAAAGAATGAAACATGGAAAAGGAAGAAATGTAAATTACTTTTGCAGAAGTGAAAATAAAAGTAGAATATTAGAAACAAGAAATGGAAGAAAGAAAGTAGTAATCACATATTACTCAGACACCTCCCTGGCAATGGCACCAAAAAGTGATGAGCACCAGTGCAACCTAGGGTTTATACAAACTTGGAGGTGACAATGCTATATGCACAAGTAAAAGTGATGGTTCTACCTTTTTTCACTGTTCAGTTGGTGAGACCACTAGGGTTTTCAAGCTAGACTTCTATGGATTCAGGATAAGCTTGATTACTGATGAGAGAAAGAGGAATCTACTCTAAGAGAAATCTTGTCTATTGTAATAAGGAAAATGACCGAAATCCTATGCTAAAAACACACCATTCTCTAACTAACTGTTGAGAAACTATGCTTTAAAAGAATGCCAAGATAACATGTATGAAATGATACTATCCTAAGGATGGAAGTTCAAAACATCAAACACCACTACTGTGCATGTAAAGGATTGAAATAAATCTATTTTTTTCTTTTTATTATTTTTATGGAAAATCAAGTGTGAACCCTAATGTCTTTTGGTGATGTGGAAAGTGGCTTAGGGATGCTGGAGAATAGTTGGGAGGTTTGGGAGACCCTCAAGTACCCTTGTGTGGCTTCCTAGAGGTTTTCCCTCATTTCAACCTCAAAACAGGCCACTACAAGAAAACCTACAGGATGTCTTAAAAACCTACAAGATTCCCTGTATTTCTACAAGATACAATCGAGAGAAAAACAATAGGTGCTAAAGGTGATGGAAGGCTTAGGGAAGGTGGTTGATAGGTGGAATGGAGTGAGAAAATGCCTAGGGTCACTTAGAGCTCAAAACCAAGGTTAGGAGATGGTTGGATTTGCTCAACATGGTTGGAGGCGTTTCTATGTAAAATGATGAAATTGGTGAAGGTCTTGGTGAAAGAAAGGAATGATTATGGATGGATGAAGTTGGAAGGTGGTTGCTTGCTATGGGATCTCTCTCTACTTTTGAAACTCCTACTTTGCATCAAACACTGATATTTGCCAAAAAGTCATGTAAACAAGAAGAATTCTAATAAGCTAGAAAAACAGAGTTAATGAGCTAGTTGTCTACTTCATGCATGAGGAAAATTGCATAATGAGATGGAATAATTGATGAGATATACTGTAATACTAAATATAGAAGAGATGGTAATTAAATCCTACACTTTCAAACGGATCAAATGATGGTTCAAGTGCAATAAACTCTAAATTCTATGAGAAAATTGAAATCTATCTTTTTGGGGCTGCATAGGGGTCCTTTCCTCAAGTCATGATCCCTGAAGGAAGAAGTGAGGCCAAGACACTTACTGATAGCTTTGTGATCCTTTTTCCATTCTAAACTACTGCTGAAGTAAAGCACAAATGGAAGAAAACTATTAAACAAACTAATTAAATCTACACTACCTGCAATGAAATACTTCTAAGGACAATTTAATCATGAATCTATGAAACTAATATAAGCATACAGATACAAGAAGAGGAGAATTTTATTCTAGGGTTGGGCCCTAACCCATGAGCTTTAGCTCTCAGAGTTAACTCAGTATTGGATCATGAAAAAGCTCATTCTAATTATCAAAACAGAAAATTACATAACAATGTCTTCCACAAGTATGGAGCTAAAAAATAACTAGTGTTTTTACAACAAAATTCAAATCCTAATGAGTCTCTCGGCCTCTTTATTTATACAACTACAGTCCCTAATGACTTCCTTAAAGCTAAGGAGTCTCAGCTCCCAAACTTGAGATGAACTAACTCTTTGATTATCACTTGCTCGGCTGCCTTTTGATCTTCATGACTTGGTTGCTTGTACTCCGAGTTGGTGTGATTAATGGAGGAATATTTGAATGAGCGAGGAGTAAATGAGGAGGATTTACCTCCTACAATCTCTCTCCCTTGTCCCATTCGAGTTTCAAACCTTAATTTTTCCAAAATTCCTTGATTTTCTCTTTCAAACCCGCATTTAATGCATATTAGTCCATTAGGAATAATATCTCACTTTAACTCATCTCATTAAGCAAAATATAATCAAAACATGTAATAAATTGTGAGAAGTGTTGATTTGACTAAGCTCGGAGGTGACTTAAGGTCCATATAGTTACCCAATGATGAGGCTCATCAACTGCCTTAGACTATCTAAGGATCTCCTTTTTATACAATCCCATGGTCCACGGACCATGGGTAGATCTACTAAAGTTGACACAACTTACATAAAAGAAGGGTAAAACATTTAACGACACTTTACTATCTACACACTCAGCGACCACAACTTGCGGAGACTTTACACTTTACATAACAAAAACTTGGGCTTTCTACCCCAAAATTGACCCTGGGGGACCCTGTCCCAACACATGCTGAAGCATCCATAAATCCAAATTTATTAACCTATATTAGAACATAATTGTAGTTCCCTTGGCCAATCTACAAAATACCATGGGTATAAAACCATCATGCCCAAAACCATGTGCAAAAACCATGCACAAAACCATAGGTAGTTCTGCCCACCTAATATAGGGTCCAAAAGAAATTTCCTCGAGGTGTTGCCTCGGACCCCGTAGAGGGGGACTACCACCCCCCTCAAATCCCCCAACAAGGGGGGATACCACCCCCCATTCTATGCCTCGCGCAACAAACAGGGGGGGATTATGCTGCCCTATGACCCTCCCGCATGTGGGACTAGTTGTGGAAACAATATAACACACACCCAACTATTCTCATGTCTTGAACAATGTTTTAGAGAACTAGTGCTTTGGTAGAAAAATTAGTACTTTAGGGAATTCTATGAATTCTATTTCTCTTGTTCTGCAAGTCCTATCAGAAATATAGAGTTTGTTCAGGTTGGATGGTCCTCTAAAAGGACTTTGTATATGGAACAAATGTTGCCTTATTTTTCTAGGTGTCATTTATATCTAGATATAGGGGGAGGTAGATTCCAAAACTCTTCACAGATACATCTGGTGATCCTAGGTGGGGCATGTACACAATTGGAATGAACTAGATATGATTTGGCCCAAATTTTAGGACATGTGACATTAATAACCAAAGGTAGTTCATAGGCACAAGGATAGATCCACATTCATTCTTGAGAATTCAAAATTGTATCTAGGATCCAAGAAATCCAAACATGTATGATTTATGCACACATGAGGAGCCCCATATTTCTCTGGGATGAGATATGATGTCAAAAAATTTCATAATGTTGAAGGGAGGAATCCAGTGGGTCCCATGTCAAGTCCACATCGTAGTGGCCATGTGTATCCCTAACACTGCTCTCCACCTCTTTTTATTGATTAACTATGAACATCACGAGAGTGATGACATTGGTTGGTATGAAATGGAATTACGGTGGCCCCCCTTCTTAATGAATTTTCTAGTGATGTGGAGGCCATGTGGGTGCCACGTGACCTTCTACCACCCATCACCCATTGTTAGAGGCTTAAGTGTGTAGCATGGGTGCACCGATGAAGAAGAGGCTAAACTGGTTGTGGTTCTGGTTCACAACCTCTAATCACTTCCCACTACTTGTCGCTATAACCAATGTGTAGTGTGATATGAAACAAGTGGTGGTTTTGGGGTAGCAATGGAAAATTTCATGAACTTTCCCATTTTTCAGGGATTCCAATTGACAGGTCCATCTCCACTACACATCAGATTGTTCGTTGAGTCAAATCATGATTAAATAAATGATCTCTATTCATTATCACTCCCCCCTTTTCTATTGTGAGTTAACATGGGGGGGTAGGGGGTTCTGACGTGGTGATTCTTACCAAGGGTTTCAGTTTCAAATGACAACACCTCATGGTAGTGTGATCACAGTCAGAGTTGATTAATAATTAATGAGCTATGTGTTGGCTTGATGGGGCCTGACCTAGGTTCAAACTTATTTGAGCCAACCAACAAAACCCTAACTACTGGCCCTTCCGGCAACAAATTTCATAGAAAAGGTTGCAGTCTCACCCAAAGCAATATTATGGGATGACAGAACTAGGTTTCTACATCCAGAGGTCTGTGTGATAGGTTCTTGCAGTCCTTATGGATCATATCTACCTTCGCATACCCTTAACCTTTCCAAACAGGCAGTTACTCCAAATGCACTTGCATAACTTCCAGATCTTCATGAAGGCTCTTAATTAGCCTTAACATGGATTAATATTATAGATCTACTATTTTTATGTATAAAATCAGCATTAATTCATATAAGTCATAATGTAGAGCAAATATACAAAGATTAGCAAAAGTAATAAATAAGACTTAGATGCATAAGAATTGGCTCAAAACTGTCTTTATTAAGTATAATCATTCAATTACAAACTTCTTTTCCCCGCACACTTAGCTACAGGGGCCCACGCACTCAGCTTGTGGAATTACTAAGGTCTTCACGCACTCAGCTACAAGAGCCTTCACCTTTTTCATAATTACATGAAAAAAACTTTTCCTACCTTAGCTTCTTTCCCAAAACAATGATATTCTCCAAAAGTTACTCCTTTAGAATTGTTATGAATCATCTATATATAAAATTTTGCTTAAAAAACCATGGTTTGTGGACCATGGGTAGGTCTCTAAAAACCTCCTATCATCTACCCACCTAAGGGACTAAAGCCGCTTTGACTCATACTAGCTTCACGCTCCACTTCCACATTTCGCAGAGACTTTACACTTTATACAAAAAGATATTAAATTTTACTCAAAATTTCACCCCAGGGACCCTGTCCCAACAAACCCCCAACACAAATTGGGTTGCTCACCCTCGAGTCACTCGATTGGTGAAACAATATTATCCTAGAGTTCACGAAACTCCACCTTCAACACCTGGAAATGAACAGTACCCTACAATGTGGCCTGTTGTACCTCTTTGACTAACTTCTCTGTAGTAGGACCTTCCACGGTGAGTCCCAATATCCTTTCCATCTGTTGGATGGTCTTCAACTTTTCTTGAATTGACAAAGTGAGCAGGCTTGCTTCCTCTGTCCATGGCTATGTCCTGGCCCTCAAGGTGGCCTCTTTGAGCTGCGATTCTTCAATCTCTTTTTACAACTTTTGTCCTTACTGTAGCCAAACAAAGCATTGTATTGGCACCAAAGTGCACGCAGTCGACTTGAATTCATCAAATTACTTTTGCTTCTCCCTTATATTTGTATGAATATTCTATAGAGTGGGGTCCTCTTGCAAATATTTCCAAAGTTCCATGGTCTGTTCAAAGCGATCTGTGCAGTCCTTAATTGCTTCTCCGCATTGTTCCCGAACTTCTAGCGAAGTGGTCGGCTGCAATTTCAACTGTATCTCAGATATCTACATCTGTAACTCAAATCAGACTCGGCCAATTTCCTCCTTGGATTCCCAGACCGCTATAGCCAACTTCCAAATTTTTACTGCTGACTCTACGTCTTTATGAATGTTGAGTTATGTCACCGTATTACAGGCCTGTGTAATGGTTGCCTCTAAGATTTGGTGATCTGTGGCCATTTCTTCCTTCTCTTTTAGTGCCTGCACTTTTTCTGTGAATATCTACTTGTTTTGGTCTTCACTTCACTGATTACTAGTAGCGCACGTTGCTCTCTAACCCTTAATCCGTCAGATACTCTGTTAGGTTCCTATACCAATAAGAGTCATAATTTTGAATGACTAAGGTTAAGCCTTGTAATATTGTACATACCTTTTCTTTCTGTAAATTCTTTCCATATTAAAAAAATTAAAAAATGTAAAGAGGGTATGTCCTAAAAGAAAAATCAAAGGACAAAAAGAATAAGAGAAGGTCAAAAAATGAAAATATATGAACCCCAAAAAACAAAAGTAGACCATGAAAGTGTGCAAGTCTAAATGCCACTACTATTTACTTTTATGCATAATAATGAATGAGTGCATCTTGCTATTCATGCCACAATCCATGGTAATCACACTGTTTAATCTTGATTATATCATGCTTTGAATTTTATGTTTATAGTCAGAGAATAAAATCTGACCAAAAAGTTTAATCTTGGCTGATCATTAGATAGGTAGAGAAATAAAAGGAGATCATAAATTTAATCTGAGCCCTTGGATGATATAAGGTTAGAAGTAGATAGTTTGTTTTATAAAAGAAAAGATAGGATAATGGTTTGCTAGCCTAAATTCACCCAAAGAAATGAAGAAAACATGTTACGGTAAGAAATGGGCAAGTAGGAGAAAGGTTGTTGAACTACAAAGTTGATTGGATCAAAACACATGCATCAGGATTAGACACATATTTCAATATGTATGATCAACTATGGAAGAAAAAGCAAAGGTTTACAAGTTAATGTGATTAACTCCCCCTCATTCATTTTCCCCCTACTTACTAATTTCCTATCCACAAGCATGTTCTAGTACTTTAAATCCTACAAGTCAAAGAGGCTCAGAGCATTTCTATGACTTTTGGTGGGATCCGACCCTTGGCTTAATGACTTATGGACATCAAGGGCTAGAATCCCCTTCATAAAATCCATTCCCCCTTCATTCTCCCAATAAAACCCCTTTGCCTAAGGTTAAACACCATTTGCCTAGGAAAAGTGAAAACCCCCATGTAAATCATTTTTCTCCCAAAAAACCTAGAAAAAAATATTTTATCCTAAGTATAAAGCATATGCACAAATATTACACTTTACATTATGCTTAGGGGGATAGCTACTCCGCTCATCACATTTCATATTAATTTTTAATTTTATTATATAATTCCCCAATAAAACCTTTTCCCGTATATCAATTAAATCCTATAACTAAATACCCCCTACCCTTAGGTTTAATAAAAAATATACTATTTACCCCTTATCCCGACAAAACAATAAAATCCCCTCATTAACCTTAAATTATCCCAATCCTCTGTGATTAAATTCCTGCCCCCTCCCCCCCCACAAACCTCAGTTCATTTCATCTGTGCTATTTCACCACCCAACTACTGTCTGATCATCTGCGACCAAATCTGATGATGCACAACCATATTGGGCTCACTCGACACCCGATTGTTACCCGAAGTTAAGTTAAACCTTCATTAAGCCCCGCCCGATCATTTTAACCCGTCATGAACCTCCTAAATAATCACAATCCATCTTAATAAAAGCCCCTGGGGCGCCCCAAAGCCTAAGATTTTATCACTCATGCACCTCCCTCACCCGACTACCATTTCATCACCATCCCCCTCATCCACCGATCCATAGCCATATTGTTCGTGCCTGATGGCCGATTGTTACCCGCTCGATAAAGCGGTTTTCCACCAAACCCCAAAGGCTACGTTTTAGGCATTGGAGTAGTTCGGGTGACCCCTCCTAAATACTACCTTCGCCTCATAAGCGGTGCGACAACCTCCAATACTGCCTCCCCGCCAACTTGACAAACCACTTACTATTCATAAATATGAATTTCCGCACCAAATTTAAAAACAATTCCCATTAACCCTGAAAACCCTCGTTCTCATTCCTTTTTCCCGTTTGACAACAAAAACCATTAAACCCTTTGGCACCACCCTGAACCGCTACAACACAATTCAACCTCCGATTTCTTTCAAAACATTGCCATGAATCCTTCCCCAGACATCCCTGTGCTATAAAGCCATCAATTGCCTTTCCCGTTGACCTGTGTTTTCTTAAATTGATGAATTTTGTAGGTAATTAGTAGAAGACCACAGCTTGGATAAACAGTTTTGGTACTAGTCACAAAACTTGTTTACTCCAAGACTCGAAAGGAAATATATTTAAAAAACCTTCATTCAGAAGAAGAAAATAGTTATACACAGAACAAAGAAATAAATCATTCACAGAGAGACATTGATTGTTAAAACAAAGAAACCAGATAGAGCATACAGTCAAAAGACAAACAGATCAAACATATAGAAAGTTGATCAATATCCATTACCATATGCTAATACATATAAAAAATAAATAATTTACTGTTGAAATACACAGTAAAAAGTTAAAATGTATAGTAAAAGTAGAAACACAGTAAAGGATATTGATAGGTTATCAAAGTAAAAGAGTATCAGTGTCAAAGAGTATCACATGAAAGCCAAAAGTGAATGAAGTTTCCAGCATGAAAGATAAAAATGACAAGGCAGTATAAAAGGCTCAAAATCAAACCACAAAGGCTAGCAACACCACAATAAATGGGACAGCATGAAAGCAGTTCAATCATTGTCTCTATCTTCTTGCAAGAAGATACTTTTATTTCCTAGATTAAATCTCAACTTAGTTTGAGATATTTTGTAATAATTTTTGTATAAATACTTCAGAATTCGAAGTATGTAGTGTGGATTCTTATACATTTCTATAGATTTCTTGATCAAAAGACTATAAAACCATTGTATCATTGACTGAGCCAACAAGCTGGATTGGTGACTAAAGACAAGATATTTCACAGGATTCATGTGTTAAGCAAAGTGAAGACAAGTATTTTCTCAAGTTATTGTTATCTTTCTTAAATTTTTTCCACAATCTTTAATGTATTTCTGAATCTTAATGCTATAACTAGAACAATATCTCAGAATTTTTTTAATTACACTCTGTTTTAATAGTTAGGCATATAAATGTTTTCAACTGATATCTAAATTAAGGAATTATTAGTTTCTCCTTAGTTTAGGTTGTTTTCTTGCTAATCCAGACCAAAGGATTCTTAATTTCCCTTTGCTTTCGATTACCCTTTATTCCTCATTTATATCCCGGTTTGAGAATTCTTAATTGCTCTCTTACCCTGATTAGAACCACTTCATCCACCCTGTCCCAAAGATCTACACTTTACTCTGCTAGCTTTCCCTTTGAGAATTCCCTTTAGTGATTTGATCCAGTTCTGTTGCCCTTCTATTGACTCCATATCCCAATGGTCTAAAGACATCATTCTATCCATCTTTTTTAAGGATCCCACCACAAAATCTTCAATACAAATAAAAAACCCCCTGAACATTCAAAACTAGCCTAAAATTCTAGCAAACAGAGCTAAATCATATAGAGAGAGCCCTCTCTTAGCTTAGGTTGGCTAGAGCCTATGCCCAAAAGTTGGTTTGTGGTTACCTTGGTTATTTTCTTTCTTCTAATAACTTCTAGAGAAAATTTTGAGTGATAACATAATGGCGACCATACTGGGGATCGAGCTAGAGATTCTGGTTTCGCTAGCAACTCCTCAATCCTAATAAAGCTTTAAGAAAATTATAATTCTATATTTTGAGCCTCTTAAAGTCATTTGTTAGAAGTTATTTTGAAAAAATCTCACAAAAACAATAAAAAATTTGAAATTTTTTCTTCTAGGAAGACTCATTTTACTATGGCTAATCCAGATCCAAACCTTGCCCCAGTAGTTGATAATCCCAACTTGATTTCAAGATAATCTAAAAAAGAAGAAAGTCTAATTAGTAAAATACCATTAGTTAAAGTTAGTTCATGTACTGATGAGTGGTTATTTTTAGAAGAACTTCCCTTTGATGTGCTATTTGATCTTTCATTATTTAGAAAAAAATATGAAAGTGCAATTGATGAAACTATTCTAGATCCTGATTTTATTGCAGACCTTGAAGTTCAATGGATGGGCCAACAAATCAATTGATGAGTACATTCTAAAATCTCCACAATCATCCATTAATACTACCACTACCCTTGATCTTTCTGAACAATTGTCCACTACTTTGAGTTCACCATTATTCCCTTCAACTTCAACAATAATACCTTCAGAAGTCCATTCTTTACCACCATTTATACCTTCACTCCCTCACCAACCTATCATTACTCATTCATAACCTACTAGTCCTGGTTCTTCATCCACTATTGCATTATTTCCAAGTACCTCAACCCCACATCTTAGCCCCTCCCAACTTATAGCAATTGCAAGCATATATGCTCCTCTTGTTTTACTTGCCCAACTTCATGCCATGCTTGCATATTATCATAGTAATACTTTCTTGTTTGATACTACTGGTCAGTACACTGCTCAACAACATGTAAACAAGATGTCTGACTTTTTTGAACTACATGAAATAGATGAAACCAATGTCCAGATGAGACTCTTTTCCTAAACTTTGACTAGTGATGTCAAGAAGTGGTTTAAAACCTTTCCTACCAACCACATAGCAGACCTAGCAAATTCCAAAAGGTTCTTTATTGATAGGTGGGAAAAGAAAAATACACCCTTACAAATTCTTTCATAATATGAGAATATTAGAAGAGGACCTAATGAAACTGTTCAAGATTACTGCACTAGATTCAATAATATATATAATGCAAACCCAGTTAACCTTAGACCCCCACCTGAATTAGCGTTAATAAAGTTCCCCGATGGTTTTGACATAGATATGGCATACCAACTTACGGAAAGAAACCGCCCAACCTTAGAAGAAATGCAAAGTATGGCTGTTAATGTAGAAGCTAATTTGTTAGCTAAAAGGGCTAGAGTTAGAAATGAAAGGAGAGGAATTGCAAAGGATGAAACTTCACCATCTAACATTAAAATAGATAATTTAGCCAAAAGTATGGAAAGACTAATGGAGAGAATAGGTAACATGGAAGGGAAACCCCAATGCGATAACCAACAAGCACCTCTAGTTAGAAACCCAAATTTCAGAAACAACCAAAACATTGAGAAAAACAGACCAGATCAGAACATTAGGGCTCCTTTTCAAGAAAATTTTGCAGAGACATCCCATCCAGAAGATCCAGAGCAAGATACATAAATTAACCTAATGGGAATAAATGATGAGGACACTATTTTTCTAACCCAAGATGAATAGGAACTATATATGTTGCATCAATTATAGGTACAGTTTGGGGAATCATTTGATTATAAACAAGGATATGACTTTGCCATCTTCAAAGTTCATAAACAGTATAGCCTAAGAAACAAAGAGAATGCTGATGTCCCTTACCAAACTAAGAAAACAACCCAAAATGAACCCAAGAAAATATAAGAAGCCCCTGTTTCAAAAATCCTCCAAATTCTCCCTAAGCAAAACCCAAATCCTTCTAGCCCCACAATTGTAGATATAACCTCTGATCAACCTTCTGTTGATCAACCATCCACTTCAATTCCACCTAAGGAACTAGTGGAAAAAGCTAAAAACATCAGATTTGAAAATCCACATAAGGACATCCCCAATAAAGAAAAAGAAGATAAACCTACTCAAATCCTTTCTGTGAAAATTCAAAAGATTTCAGTTCCTTTAACAAAACTAATCAAGAATGAAACTTATAAATCACAGATAACCTAGACCTTAAACATTGCTGAAAATGAGGATTCAGTTAACTTGTTTGATGACCAACCAAGACTCATATTTGGTCCAGATATTAATGGCAAACCATTAGAAGGAGGAGTTACACATTTTTATATTAACCTTAGTATCCATGACAAAATTCTACACAATGCAATGTTGGATTCTGGGGCCTGCCACAATTTAATGCCCAAGTCAGTAATGGATAAATTGAACCTAGACATTACAAGACCTTACAAGACTTATTCTCATTTGAATCTAGTTAGGTAAAGTGTCTAGGATTGATTAAAGACATGTGTGTCACTTTAGTCCAACATCTTGCTAAAAGCATCCTTATGGACATTGTAGTTGCTGACATCTCACCAAAGTATGGCATGCTATTATCCAGATCATGGGGAGCCAAACTTCAGGGATCTTTACAACTAGATATGTCATATGCAACAATCTCTGTTTTTGGACAACCTAAGAAACTATATCAAGTAACCTTAAAAATTTCCCATCTACTCCATACACTTAGATATCGATTCTTTTATCTTGTATAACATTGATCAAACACAAGAATTTTTTTTAGATAGTACTAATGTGGAACCAAAATAAATTGTAGTTTCTACACAAAATGAAACCAACAAGACTACAGAACTTTTCAATGAATAGGATGGTCAAATTGTTGTGAATGATGAAAATTTTGTTGTGCCAGATAGTGAAAATTATGATCATGAGATATTATGGCATTTAGAATTTGATGGATCAGTCAATAGATTAGGAGCAGGAGTAGGAGTGTGGATATATAATTTGGAAAATAATTTCTCAAAAGGCCATGCATATACATTGAATTTTAAATGTACCAATAATATAGATTTGTATGAAGCATTAATTTTAGGTCTTAAGTTAGTTAGGAATCTAGGAGCTAAAAGAGTTTTTGTCATGGGAGGCTCTAAACTAATTGTAAATCATATTGATACAATATATATGAAAAAAGACCCTAGATTAAGTTGTTATAAGGAAACTATCGTAGAAATACTTAACACTTTCCTAGAAACAAAGCCTGCAGTAATCCCTAGAAAACATAACATGCAAGCCCATAGTTTAGCAATGTTTTCCAGCACTTGAAAATTACCCTTCCAACCTAACAGACAGTACACTGCTGAAGTTAGGCACATACCTACAATTCCAGATAATTTGAAGAAATGGCAAATATTTTTTAATGATAAATAGATAAATAAGTTTTTAAATTCAGAAGAGGAATTTACCAATAACAATATAGATACTGATACATCAATAGATCCTGACACTAAGGATGAGAAAGAAATAAATGAGGTAGAAGGTGACGAAATAGATAGATTTAACCCAACTAAATTTACCAAATCACATGTAAATAATCTAGAGAAAATGGAGATTGATGAAATAATTGGTGAAGAAATTGAAGTAATTAATCTCAAGGATAACGTCTTACCAAAGGGATTGACCCCTTTAGAAGATTTATTTGATTCAAATGTTGTTCCTAGGAAACCTAAAACGGAACCATTAAGGTCTGATATATAGGAATGTAATATAGGCACCGATGAAAATCCTAAACTGATCAAACTCTCAAAATCATTAACCCCAACTGAAAAAGTGAAATATATTGAGTCGTTGAAAGAATTTTGGGATGTCTTTGCTTGGAGTTATGAGGACCTTAAATCCTATGAAACGAACATCATCCAGCACACAATTCCTATTAAATAAAATCAAAAGCATTTCAAACAAAAACTTAGAAGGATTAATCCTATCTTATTACCTGCAATTGAAAAATAAATTCAGAGGATGTATGATGCCAACATAATTGCATCAATCAGATTTTCTGATTGGGTCTCAAACTTGGTGCCAACTAGAAAGAAAACTGGTGAGATCAGACTCTGTGTCGATCTCAGAAACCTCAACAAAGTGTCACTAAAAGACAACTACCACCTCCAAAAAAATGGACCACATTTCACAGAGCGTAGTTGGATCAACTAGAATCTCATTGTTGGATGGGTTTTCTGGTTACAATAAAATCTTGGTTCATCCAGATGACCAACCCAAAACTACCTTAACTACTCCTTGGAGCACATTTATGTATGTAAAAATGCCTTTTGGGCTAATGAATGCAGTAGCCACTTTCCAGAGGGTTATGGATATAGTCTTTGTAAAAAGAAATTCATGATTTCCTTGTGATATATTTAGATGATATTATTGTATTTTCAAAATCTAACATCAACATTTGGATCATCTAAGGAAAGGTTTTATTAAATGCAGGAAATTTGGAATCTCTTTAAACCCCCAAAAGTCCTTGTTTAGGTTAGAAGAAGGAAAATTGTTAGGTCACATAATTTTAAAAGATGGTATAAGAATAGACCCTGTGAGAATAGAAGCCATCCTACAAATAAGACACCTTAGGAACATTACAGAATTACAAGCTTTCTTAGGGAAAATTAATTTTCTTAGAAGATTTATATCTAATCTAGCAAAGTTAATTAGATCACTAAACAACATGCTGACAGAGATTTCACCTTGTTTTCCTTTGCTTCTGAGCATGTTAGTGTCAGTATTTCCAACCTTCCTCTAGTGATCAAATATGCTCTTACAAAGTGGTCTCAGAGTGTCTAGGTCAAATTTTGTCATTTCAAAGAGTCTTCAAGCAAAATTTGGTCACTAGGCATTAGGTCTAGGGTTTGCTTTCACTCCTTCTAAAGTTGTCCAAATGTCGGTCTATGTCACTATTTGGCTGAGTCTATCATCATTCATAGGGTTTTCATTATCATGTCAGTGTCTAATGAGTCATTTTACACCTTGTACATGCTTTAGTTGCGCCCAGGCAAAGTCATTTCCCTCTCTTAGGGTTTTGGAGGTAATTTCTCTTGGATGGTCAAATCATTAGCAAAAATTATATCCAGATGTTCATACACCTTCCCCTATCTTTCATGTACCTTATCAAACACTTCCCATCACTGATATCCCCCAAATTCCTCATTTTTGCACAAACCCTAGTTTCTTGCCACAACTTGGCAATTTTCTAGGCTAGGCCTATGTTTTGCCTGTTTGGACCCCTTCCCCTCACTTGATCTCCACGATTCTACTTTCCCCTACTTTATAACATCCCTCCCTACTTCCAAAAATTTCCCCAAGAATTTAGAAGCCTCTTATCCCCTTCATTTCGCTTCATTTCGACAAAATCCATTGTTCCACACATCGAGGTAGGTTTTACTCAAATGATGTTTATGAGCAATAAAATATGAATTTTTGAAAAATGAGAGAGGTTTTTGTCCACAACATGCCAAGGAAGAAACACCTCCTTCACGTTTTACACAGGTATCATGGTTTTAGAGTAATGTCAAAAATATCGTTGCCTCAAGAGAATCGAATGCACCTCTGAAGTGACCTTGGGAAAATCAAATTTTCTCCTATCTTGGTTGGCCAAATGACTTTCTTGATGAGTCAAATGATAACTAGACACAAAAAAATTTCCAATGAGTTATCATGAGCTCAATTTGGAGTTGAGGAAGGCATTCAAAAGTTGACTGCAACAACACTCTTCCTTGAGGTAGCCTCATTTGACACATTTTGATCAGTCTTGGGAGATTTGATTTTTGACAATGAAAATAAACTCCAAATTGAAAAATTCCACTTGTGTTGGGAGTTAGACTCAGAGAACTTTCCAACGAGCTATCTTGTGCCTAATTTAGACACCGGGAAGGCCTCCAAAAAGCATCTGAAAGTCGCACTATGCGTAGGGCTCAGGCATGCTACGCGTTAGGGTTTTGGCTCAACGCGTAGCGCGCCGCGTGCTACCCTTAAGTTGGGGAGGTCCATTTTAGGAAAGGTTTGCATTTATGGATTTTTCATGACAAAATACACTTTATCAGCCATGGCCAATAAGTTTCATGGAGATTTGAGCCCCCAAAAGGTCAAAAAACAAGCAAACAATGACCTTTTGCCACTTTTTGGATACACAGGAAGTAGTCTTGGGAGATTGCAATTTTGGAGGGGCAAATGGCAACCAAATTGCAAAATTCCACTTGGGGATGAAAATTAGAATTCCAGACCTTTCCAACAAGCCCACTTGTGCCGCATTTGGATGCCGTGAAGTTCCTCAAAACTGGCTTGAAAGGCGCGCTACACGTAGAGAAATGGCGCGCTACGCGTTGGGGAAATTGGCCAGTTTTACATCTTCAGCTCAAGAAAACGCAGTATTGACCAGTTTTGACCTTTTGGTGGGATTTTTCATCCTATTTGATGTAATTTCATTATTGACATGGCACTTTTTACCTATTCTAGAAGATTCATTCATAAAATAGCAAAAAATTAATGAATGAATTGGTTTCCTAACTTATAGAAGCAAGTTGTTTTGATTGCCTAGTTTGTAGTGCTCTGTTTAGAATTGGTTGAAACAGCTCCTAGAATGATGAGCTCGACCCCTAGAGGCAATTAAATGTGTTAGCTTTCCTATATTATGTATTTTCTTAGTCATTTTCATGGTTGGACTCTTGGGATAGCTTTGAGACTATATTGTACATATCTTATCAGCATTTTTGGCAAAGGAAAGACCAGGGTTTTGCAACACTACTTGGGATCCATGTGGCTTTATGTCTTGATGGTGTGTTTATTTGAGTACTTGTAAGTTGTGTATGTGCATCATTATCTATTGAATCTTCTCTTATTAAGAAAATGAAGTGTTAAGGTAGAATCCATGAAATTTCTATGCTCTGCCTTTAAATTTGTTTAATATTCTATGTTTTCTTCAGTTTAAGGAGAATCCTTGAGATCCCTTGCTCTCCTTAGCCTCTCACCGGTTTGATCTATCCATATCACCTACTTTAAGGCATCAAAACAATTGCCTATCTTGCCCCAAGTGGACCACTACAAAAACTGTGCCTCATCCCCGCACCCAAAATTGCCTTTCCCTTGATTTCAACAAAATCATAAAAAATCAATCCTAAACTCTTTGTACTTAATACCTAGCCTAAAATCAGTCATCAATTCGGTCATCTCGAGCCTTTTCTATTATCTTCACCGAGTTTGACCCGAAGAGAGCCCTCTCTTGTCCTCGTAGGGCTAGCTAAGAGGCTGAGCGTGGTTTGATGTAGCCTTGAGTCTTGCCTTATTTCAGCCTAAGGCAGATTTGAGTGCTAACATAGTGATGACCATACTGGGGATGAATTGGTTTGCTTGTTAGTGTTATTTGATTTATAGCTACAGACGGAGTCTGAAGTCACGCCAGATAGTAGATAAACGCTGCTTCAGTCGATCTCTGGTGTAGATTGTAATTGTAACACTTAACTTATAAATTCTCCCAGTATGTGTATCAAGTCTAGATCTGATTGTTGATGGTGAACAATGGTCAGACATCATAAGGCTGAAATCATTCACCTGGCGACTCCATTCACTGAACAATCCAAAAAACGATGCTTCATGGTGACTTCACTGCAGGGAGATCAGTAGCTGTGAGATTTTTAAGATGGACCGAATCATGAGAAAATATGCTCCCATGAGCCGATATCACATTCCAGGTTTTCCGAATAAGATGCCCAAGATAGATTGGTCAAGGAATTTGCCTACGTTTAACAATGATGGTAAGAAAGATGTTTTTTTACATCTGGTTAGATTTCACATGCATATTCGCAAGTTGAAGGTTGATTTTCCTAAAGATTGCTTGATGAAGATATTCTTGGCCACTCTGGAAGGTAAAGCCCAATCATGGTATGAAAGTTTTCCGCCTGCTTGTATTACTGTTTAAAGGATTTTCATGCTATGTTCATTGAACGATATAAGGACTCTTATCCATCATTAAATTTAGTTCAAGATTGTTGCAAGCATGCCTATAGTTTTATTGAAAGCCTTGAGAAATATTATGAAGATGATAATTTTATGGATGATGAGATCATGGAGGCTCTGTATGAGAATCCATTTCAGCAACATGAAGAAAACCTAGAGGATTCCCATCAAGATGCTCAGGAAACTTTGCAACCGGATCAAGATCTTAGCACCATGGGAACTGATGAAAGAGAAGGTTTTATTCCAAATCTGTCCATAGAATAAGACAACATGCATAAAAGTCAAGTTTCAATTTTAGAATGTGATAAAGTCGAGTCAACCATTTCAAATCTAGATTCAGATCGTGATGATGAAGATAACCTTGTTCTGAATCCCATGAAGGAGAGTTCTGTTGTTGAGATCATATGGAATGAAGAAGACAAAGTTATTGACCAAAGCCTTCATGAGGAGGTAATCTGGTCATTTCATGGACAACAAGATGGGATCTTTGTTCAGGTAAGTGAGAAATCTTCTTTTGATAACTCAATGGTAAATGATAATTTGATTGCCATGTCATATGAATACAATCATTGTTTGAGCAAAAGAAAACAAAAAGTATTGTCTCCTTTGTCTGAAGATGAGATAGATCTACTTTTGAAAGGTCTTGTTTCAACCGAAGCTACAACAGATTTGCAGTGCACACATGGTCAAGAAAGTGTTGGTGAAATCTCTTCCTCTTTTGAGAATGATGATGGTCTTGTAATCAGTTTTATAGATCAACAAACAGATAATATTTTCTTTCACAAAGATGATAAGGCTGTCATGTTTGATAATCTTGAAGATTGTTTTTTGTTTAAGAATGACCTAGACCATGAAGATGAGGAGTATGAGCTTGAGAGAGAACCTACAGCTAACACTCAGATGGCAGAAGCACATACTTCTCTGTGCATTCCTATCCCTCAGAAATCAATGTTCTTTCAGATCAGAATGAAGGAAGTACTTGTATTTTTGCTGCTGGATCTCAAGACAAGATAGTGTTTCAGGATTATCAAGATCCCTTCGGCATCCTTTTGCAAGCACTAGAGAAGATAAATGTTGCCTGGTTCGTTATCATAAGCCTTGGTTTCAGTGGTTATTGTGAGTTGCCCATGTGTACATCGTTTCGCCTGCTCGAGAAAAGTTAGGGCAGAAATTTGGTATGTAGCGATATGTTGGATTGGTTACATTGGAAAGCTCATTACACATGATTGTACATATTTCATTAGTATGCAGGTGGTTGTCATCATGATTCCAAATCTTGTTGGATTGCTACCTTTTTTGCAAAAGCTTTGTAAAGTCTTGTTTTAGGTCAGTCATGAGTCATTTGTGTTTGGTCTGTTGAGTCAGTTTTTTCAAGTTATTTTAGTTTTCCATCGAGTCGGTTTGAGTCAAGTTTTAGTCAGTTTTTAGTCAATTTTTCATTCAATAAATGTGTCAAAGGTTTTTCGTTATCCGTTCAAATAATGATTCCATCACCCAATGGATGAAGGCACTGGTCTGCTCTCCCAAAGATCTGTCGTTCTTGGCACCTCCAAGGAGTTACCATCCCCATTGGAGCCAATGTTAGTGTCAGTCTTTCTAGCCTTCCTCCAGTGATCAAATATGCTCTTACAAAGTGGTCTTAGAGTGTCAAGGTCAAATTTTGTCATTTCAGTGAGTCTTCAAGC
>APFE030928176.1:71453-118439 GCA_000404065.3 Pinus taeda | reverse complement strand
AGAAAGAATGCAATAGATAAGGGCACTGTCTTCTTTCTTAACTTTAACATCTTCCAAGAGAAGTCTAATGGTCTTGAACTTGGACAAGAAATCTTCAATGCAAGAAAAATCATTGGGGTTCAATGTAAGCAACTCATTTTCAAGCTAATGGGCTCTAAGTTCATTTTTTATTCCAAAAACTTTAGTAAGCTGCTCCATTGCTTTATCAGGAGTATCAAGTTCAGCAATATGGAATCTAAGATCGGGAGAGATAGACATCCCTATCAACCCACGTGCTTGATCTTGCCTATTTTCCCATTTGGCTGCTTTATCTTAATCTTTTGGCTTAGTTTCTTGGCCTGTGGCGATTCGATAAAGACCTTTACTTCTAAGTAAATCCACAATGTAGGACCACCATTGGAAGTAGTTGGTGCTGTCAAGGATAAATTGGCATGAAATTTCCATTTTGTTTACAGAAACTAAAGCTAGATATGCTGAAACTAAGTGTTCCAATGGAAAGATCTCGAAAAATTAGGCTGGTTCAAAAAAAACGGTTCTGAAAACGGCTTCCGGATGAAGAAGTTATGACATTTTTAAAAAAAGTTGATGAAGGCGCCGACAAAGTGCGGGAATGTGCGGAAATGAAAAAAAAACGCTCATTTTTCAACAAAAAGGAGATTTGAACCCAAGACCTCTACTCTCTTAAATTAGCTTTGAACCAAGTGAGCTATACAAAAATATATAGAGAGAGAGAGAGAGGGGGGGGGGCTTTGTTTTCTTTTAGTCACGGATGCTTTGGATTGTGTGCTTGCGAGCTCTTTTTCTCCCTACAAAACAAAAACACAAAACCCAACACGGACATGCAAAAAAAATAAGCCTTACAGCTTAAAGTTAGCTTTACCTGGAAACTAAATATTTTCCTCAATGTTTCTGATTTTCCGAGATCACACTAAGGTGCAGGGAAAAGAGCATACGCATGAGAAAAAATCTTCCTTTCTGTTTCTGATTTGCCCAGATCGCACAGAGTCGCAGGGAAAAGAGCATATGCAGAAATGAAAGGTATAGATCCGGTAAAAAAAATAGCTAAATAAATCGAAACCGAAATAAACAGAGAGAAAATAATAGTAAACTGCAAATAAACACTGTATACCTCCAGATCTAAAAAATAACGCAGCTAGGCCTACCGGAAACCTTTTCGCGTGAAACGAAAGGGGTTCCTCACTAGAACAGATGCTCCGAACACAACAGAGCAGTCCTCTCGGCCCGAAAGCAGTCAGGAACAGTAGATCTAGGAAACGACAGCCGCATGCAGTTCTACCGGCTTCAGATTTGGATCACCAACGGACGCGGCCCTCAAATAGCTCTGATACCATGTAGGAATTTACAGGGTAAGTTCCTCAGACAGAACACCAAAAGGACACCGCTCACAAACAGATCACAGATCAATACACCAGTATTTTTACGTGGTTAAAACCCTCAGAGAGGGAAACAGTCCACGGCCTGCGCCAACGTGGCTACTACAGGCAATTTATTAATAAAAGAATGAAAATTTACATAAGCTTCTCTCATGCCGGTGAACCTACAAATGACCCTCTATGCGAGTTTAAATAGAATTCATGGACCAATCGGGTGTCAAGCCATGTATCAAGTGTCGGTAATACCGAGGAGAGAATGAATCGTCAGATCACTACATATCGTGACCATCGGATTGTAAGTTACAAATGTACATAGTAAAGAAACACACTTTACCTAACTCTATACTAGACCAAGTTATACTTAACTATTCCTATGTGTCGGAATATCCTAACAAATATGTCATGAAATTGAAAACAAAAAACCCTAATGTTGATGTGTAAAATGAAAGACTAAGTTTGCTAGGGTTTTCAAAGTGATATGTTGCCCAAGGTTATCCCATTTTCATCCTCCTTTTTTCCCCCTACCCATCACCATTTCTTTTCAAATTTCCCATAAAATTCCATAATATTCCTCCATAAAATCCCAAACCCTACTTAGCCCCAAAACTTACTTCACCCCAAATCCTACATTATCATTGTTTCCTATGTCCTTTCCCTTCCATAAATTCCTCGTTATTTTCATTTCCCCTAATTCCCTCATGTTTCCCTTTCCCTAACAATTCCCTTGTCTTTATGTCCCCTTGGTAACAACATTTGAATAAAAAGTCAAATAGCAATCAAGTGTGTGCACAGTCAACATATACAGTTCAGCCATCCTGTCTTCAACACCATGTCAGAAACTGAATTAGATTATGAGCAGAGTGATTACAGTGGATCAACACCGGAGGAAGAAGTGCCTAGGAGGCATCATAAGGGTGGTATAGGTGGTCGGCATGTTAGAGAGGAGCCCACCTCTTTGGCCTATTTGCAAGCTTGTCCATTTGCACTGTCTTGTTTTCGATACCAATCATGCTTTGAGTATTGTGAGAGGATCTCACAGATTCAACATCACAGGGAATTAGTTCGCTTGTTTTTCCTACATTTGCACAATGGCCATGTGAACCTTGCAGGAGTGGATTTCACACTATCACCCGAGGTTGTTGCTCAAGCCACTGGGATACCAAATGTTGGGGAAGAGTGGACCAAGCGCAAGCTACTAGGCAAATTTCATTATCAACCATACATCAAACCCAGATTCATGAGGAACCTTACTGCTATTTTTCCTTTCAGATTCCTAAGGGAGGAGTATGCACCCTTGATGAGGCTTATTATGCGCTATTTTACTTGTGAGGGCCGATTTTCACGTTTATATTCGTACCATATCCGTTTGTTGATGCATTTTACCCAGGTAAGAATGATGAACATTCCATTTTTCATGTGCCGGAATATAGAGAAGATGGTGCCCGTAGTGCAAAGGAAGATCCCCGCACAGCAACTCAAAAGTATATATCATTATGCACTGATCGAGATCATAGTGATGCATCAGTTGGCACAGCAAGGTATTCCATGGGAGGATTTCATTTCTCGCGACTTCTTCACAGTGCCACATCCAGCTCCTGAGATTGTTCGTGATGAGGGGCCTTCACAGCAGTCGGACATTCATGAGACCGAGCATGTTGATGCTCCAGCATATGTAACATACCAGAAAGGCCCCAGAGCCTTATTTGCAGCTGCACGACGAGTACTATCTCCACCCGGGGTGGAAGGGGTCTCGTTGACTTCATCGACACAGCGAGTACTATCTCCACATCATGTGGAAGGGGTCTCGCCACCTTCTTCAGCACAGGTACAGGTTCAGGACAGGGGAAAGAGGCCCATGATTGATGAGGGTCCTTCAAGAGGTCAGGACACACATGTCATTGATATTGATGCTAGCTCTCCTGCCTCAGAGCTCAAGGAGATCATCCGAGAGCAAAGGGCCGAGAATGAGTCGCTGCAGAAGAAATTGCAGATGGAAAAATGGGTGATTAAATATTTAGAGCAGTGCAACAAACAGTTGGAGGATGATCACGAGCTTTATGAGTAGCAGAAGATTCGTGAAGACCGGGAATTGGCCCATAGGAGACCCAGTGATTTGACACCCATGGATCGGGAATCTATGGTCATTCGGGTGAACACTCACTTGGAAAATTTGTTGGCGAAAGCCAATAGAGACAAAGATATGCTCTGCCACATGAAAAATCATTATTGGGCCCG
The DNA here is from genome assembly GCA_000404065.3 of Pinus taeda. Taxonomy (NCBI): domain Eukaryota; kingdom Viridiplantae; phylum Streptophyta; class Pinopsida; order Pinales; family Pinaceae; genus Pinus; species Pinus taeda. The sequence continues at coordinate 114,810 of APFE030928176.1, read as the reverse complement.
CATGCATGTGTGCAAGGCAAAAATGAAGGTTCTCAAGAGACGATTGGCCAAGGCACTAAAACGGAGGAAAAAGCCCGATCCACTTTAGATTTTGGCTGATGCCACCTTGAGGGAGCATAACACTCAATGATACACCTCCAGCTCAAAATTTAGACAATTTGGAGCAATTTTGGTCATTTTTGAAATTTTTTGTCAAAAACAGGTTTTTGCCCCCAACGCGTAGCGCGCCAGGTGCTACCCTTTCGTTGGGGAGGTCCATTTCAGGAAACGTTTGCATTTTTGGATTTTTCATGACAAAATACAGTTTCTCAATCATGGCCAAGAAATTTCATGGAGATTTGAGCCCCCAAAAGGTCGAAAAACAAGCAAAAAATGACCTTCTGCCACTTTTTTGACACACAGGACGCAGTCTTGGGAGATTGCAATTTTGGAGGGGCAAATGGCCACCAAATTGAAACATTCCACTTGGGCTGGAAAGTAGACATCCAGAAATTTCCATCAAGCCCACTTGTGCCTCATTTGGATGCCGGGAAGTACCTCAAAATTGGCCTGAAAGGCGCGCTATGTGTAGAGAAATGGCGCGCTACGCGTTGGGGAAATTGGCCAGTTTTGCACTTTCAGCTCAAGACAATGCAGCTTTTGACCAGTTTTGACTTTTCATGGGATTTTTCACCCTCTTTGATGTAACTAATGTAATTTCATGATTGACATGGCACTTTTTACCTATTCTATAAGATTCATTCATAAAATGTCAAAAAATTAATGAATGAATTGGTTTCCAAGTTTATAGAGGCAAGTTGTTTTGATTGCCTAGTTTGTAGTGCTCAGTTTAGAATTGGTTGAAACATCTCCTAGAAGGAGGAGCTCGACCCCTAGAGGTTAGGAAATGGTTTGGCTTGGTCTATATATGTAATTTTTCATTCAGTAGCAGAGGTTGGACTCTTGGGATAGTTTGAGACTATATTGTACATATTTTATCAACATTTTTGGCAAAGGAAACACCAGGGTTTTGCAGCACTACTTGGGATCCATGTGGATTTATGTCTTGATGGTGTGTTTCTTTCAGTTCTTGTAAGTTATGTATGTGCATCATTATCTTTATTAAATCTTCTCTTATTAAGCAAATGAAGTGTTAAGGTAGAATCCATGAAACTGCCATGCTCTTCCTTTAAATTTGTTTAATATTCTATGTTTTCTTCAGTTTAAGGAGAATCCTTGAGACCCCTTGCTCTCCTTAGCCTCTCACCGGTCTGATATATCCATCTCACCTGCTTTAAGGCATCAAAACAATTGCCTATCTTGCCCCAAGTGGACCTCTGCAAAAACTATGCCTCATCCTCGCACCCAAAATTGCCTTTCCCTTGATTTCAACAAAATCATAAAAAATCAATCCTAAACTCTTTGTACTTAATACCTAGCCTAAAATCAGTCATCAATTCAGTCATCTCGATCCTTTTCGATTATCTTCACCGAGTTTGACCCGGAGAGAGTCCTCTCCTGTCCTCGTAGGGCTAGCTACGAGGCTGAGCGTGGTTTGATGTGGCCTTGAGTCTTGCCTTATTTCAGCCTAGGGTAGATTTGAGCACTAACAGAGTGCAAAATAGCTGCAGTTCTATTGCAGAAAAATGACCAGGGCTATGAACAACCTATTTCTTTCTTCAACAAAGCCTTGAGAGATGCCCCCTTGAAATATAATATAATGGAAAAACAAGCCTTAGCTTTAGTCAAAGTCATTAAGGATTTCAGGGTATACATCTTATATTCTCATATCTTAGTCTATGTTCCTAATTCAGTAGTTAAAGACATCCTAACTCATGATGGTCCTGATGGAAAGAGTGGAAAGTGGATTGCTACTATTTTAGAGTATGATATAGAAATCAAATCTACTAAGTTAATCAAGGGGGAAGGTTTAGCCAAGCTCATGGCTGAATCAAATTGTCAGGCCTTGGATATAAACTTTATTGCATCAATAGATAATGAAGAGGAGATGGAAACTCCACTAATGAGCCAGGCCTTTACTGAATCCCCTTGGTATGTTGATATGATTTACGTTTTACTGAATTTACAAGCTCCTCTTGAATTATCTAGGACTAAAAGAAGGTTTTTGAAGATGAAATCCTTAAAATTTTGTATATTAGACAATGCTTTGTTTTGGAGAGATCATGAAGGTATTCTTCTCAATTGCTTATTAAAATATGAATCTGATAAATTTTTGGAAGAATTTCATGCAGGTGACTATGGAGGACACCTTGACTAGAAGATCACTGCAGATAAAATCCTTAGAGATGGTTTATAATGGCCTACCTTGTTCGTTGATGTCAAAAAATATGTGACCTCCTGTCATAAATGCCAAATCTTTGAGGGGAAGAAAAATCTCTTACCTTTACCCCTCAAGCCAATCTCTACAAAAATACCTTTTCAACAATGGGGTTTAGACTTCACTTGTGAAATTCACCCACCCTCCTCTGTGCAGCACAAATGGATCCTCACAACCATATACTACTTCAAAAAATGGATAGAGGCCATACCTTCAAGGCAAGCCACATATACTGTTATCATAAACTTCCTTGAAACCAATACTCTATCAAGATTTGGATGTCCAACTAAGCTCATTACTGATAATGCAACAACCTTTAAATCCAAACGAATGATATATTTATGAAATAAATACCATATCACCCTTGGCCATTCCACAACCTATTACCCTTAAGGTAATGGACTAGCAGAATCCTCAAACAAAAGCCTAGGAAACATCATCAAGAAGTTACTAGATGACAATAAGAAAACTTGGAATAAAAGGCTAGTCAATGACTTATGGGCAAACATATTGACTACTAAGAAATCAATTGGTACTTCTCCCTGTCAACTAGTTTATGGGATGGAAGCTATCTTTCCAACCTATTTGGGAGTACCAGTAATGAAGATACTTCAAGAATTGCAGGTTGAACCAAATAGTATCCAAATAAGAATCAACCAAACTATTCATCTACAAAAAACCAGAGAAGAGGTGTATGTCAGGTCTCAAATTGTGCAGGAAAAGATTAAAAATATTTTTGATAAGAGAACCAAGGTTGAAGATTTCTACATTGGTGAAAAAGTGCTCAAGTGGGATTCAAGGAGGGAAGACGAAGGGAAACATCTGAAATTTGATTTCCTATGGAAAGTTCCCTAAGTCATTTATGCTTACAGAGGAAATAATTCTTTATTCTTGAGAGAAATTGATGGTACAAATGCAGAAGGTGGGCCAGTGAATGGTCGAATGCTAAAACATTACTTTGAACCAAGTTACTAATTTTCATTTCCCATTTGTACATATTATTTTTTTAAAAGTTTAGTTTGGATTGGATGGTTATCTTTGAAGTTTAAGTCCAAAGAGAAGGCCCTAAGATTTAAAAGATTCACTGTTATAAGTATCAATAATGCAGATTCACAGAAGGACACTTTGCAAGGCAACATTAGTAACAATTCAAAGGCTATTGATCTTTAGAGTTCTTGGAATTTCACAAGGAAATACCATCCCTAAGTGGATCCACTATTAGGTTCCTATAACAATAGGAGTCATAATTTTGAATGACTAAGGTTAAGTCTTATAATATTGTACATACCTTTTCTTTCTGCAAATGTGTTCCATATTAAAAAATTAAAAAATGTAAAGATGGTATGTCCTAAAAGAAAAATCAAAGGACAAAAAGAATAAGAGAAGGTCAAAAAATGGATATATATGAACCCCAAAAAACAAATATAGACCATGAAAGTGTGCAAGTCTAAATGCCACTACTATTTACTTTTATTCATAATAATGATTGTGTGCAGCTTTTTATTCATGCCACAATCCATGGTAATCAAATTGTTTAATATTGATTATATCATTGTTTGAATTTTATGTTTATAGATAGAGAATAAAATCTGACCAAAAAGTTTTAATCTTGGCAGATCATTAGATAGGTAAAGAAATAAAAGGAGCTCATAAGTTTAATTCGAGCCCTTGGATGATATAAGGTTAGAAATAGATAGTTTGTTTTATAAAAGAAAATATAGGATGAGGGTTTGCTAGCCTAAATGAACCCAAAGAAATGAAGAAAACATGTTAAGGTAAGAAATGGGCAAGTAGGAGAAAGGTTGCTGAACTACAAAGTTGATTGGATCAAAACACATGCATCAGGCTTAAACACATATTTCAATATGTATGATCAACTATGGAAGAAAAAGAAAAGGTTTACAAGTTAATGTGATTAACTCCCCTTCATTCATTTTCCTCTTACTTACTAATTTCCTATCCACAAGCATGTTCTAGTACTTTAAATCCTACAAGTCAAAGAGGCTCAGAGCATTTCTCTGACTTTTGGTGGGTCCTAGCCCTTGGCTTAATGACTTATGGACATCAAGTGCTAGAATCCCCTTCATAAAATCCATTCCCCCTTCATTATCCTAATAAAACCCCTTTGGCTAAGGTTAAACACCATTTGCCTAGGAAAAGTGAAAACCCCCATGTAAATCCTTTTTCTCCCAAGAAACCCACAAAAAAATATTTTATCCTAAGTATAAAGCATATGCACAAATATTACACTTTACATTATGCTTTGGGGGATATCCACTCCGCCCATCACATTTCATATTAATTTTTAATTTTATTACATAATTCCCTGATAAAACCTTTTCCTGTATATCAATTAAATTCCATAAGTAAATACCCCCTACCCTTAGTTTTAATAAAAACTATACTATTGACCCCTTATCCTGAAAAAACAAGAAAATCCCCTCATTAACCTTAAATAATCCCAATCCACCATGATTAAAGTCATGCCCCCACCCCACTAAACCTTAGTTCATTTCATCCATGTTATTTCACCACCCAACTACCGTTTGATCATTTGTGCCCAAATCCAACGATGCATGGCCATATCGGGCTCACCCGATGCCCGAACTTTACCTGAAGTTAAGTTAAACCTTCATTAAGCCCTACCCAATTGTTTTAACCCATCATTAACCTCCTAAATAATCACAATCCACCGTAATTAAAACCCCTGCCTGCAGCCCCGGCCCCCGTCCCCAAAGCTTTTATCACCCGCACACCTCCCTCGCCCAACTACCATCCGATCACCATCCCCCTCATCCAACGATCCACATCCATATCGGCCACGCTTGATGGCCGATTGTTACCCGCCTGATAGAGTGGTTTTCCCTCAAATCCCAAAGGCTACATCTCAGGAATTGGAGTAGATCGGGTGACCCCTCCTAAATACCGCCTTCGCCTCATAAGCAGTGCGATGACCTCCAATGCCACCTCCCTGCCAACCCGAAAAACCACCTACTATTCATAAATATGAATTTCTGTGCTAGATTTAAAAACATTTCCCGTTAACCCTAAAAACCCTTGTTTTCATTTCTTTTGCCTGTTTCACAGTAAAAACCATTAAACCCTTTGGTGCCACCCTGAACCTCTGCAACACATTTTGACCTTTGATTTCTTTCAAAACATTTCCATGACTCCTTCCCCAAACATCCTTGTGCTATAAAGCCATTAATTGCCTTTCCTACAGACCTGTGTTCTCTTAAATTGTTGAATTTTGCAGGTAATTAGCAGAAGACCATAGCTTGGATAAACAATTTTGATACTAGTAACAAAACTTGTTTACTCCAAGGCTCAAAAGAAAATCTATTTAAAACCTTCATTCAGAAGAAGAAAACAATTATACACAAAATAAGGAAATAAATCATTCACACAGAGACATTGAATGCTAAAACAAAGGAACGAGACAGAGCATATAGTCAAAAGACAAACAGATCAAACATATAGAGAGTTGATCAATATCCATTACCATATGATGATACATACAAAAAACTAAATAATTTACTATTGAAATACATAGTAAAAAGTTATAATGTACAGTAAAAGTAAAAACACAGTAAAGGATATTGACAGGTCATTAAAGTAAAAGAGTATCAGTGTCAAAGAGTATCAGATGAAAGCCAAAATTGAATGAAGCTTCTAGCATGAAAGATCAAAACAGCAAGGCAACATAAAGGGCTCAAAATCAAACCATAAAGGCCAACAACACCACAATAAATGGGACATCATGAAAGCAGTTGAATAGTCTCTATCTTCTTGCAAGAAGATATTTGTATTTCCTAGATTAAATCTCAAATTAGTTTGAGATATTTTGTAATAATTTTTGTATAAATACTTCACAACTTGAAGTATGTAGTGTGGATTCTTAGACATTTCTATAAAATTCTTGATCAAAAGACTGTACAGCTATTGTATCATTGACTGAGCCAGCAAGCTGGATTGATGAATAAAGACAAGATATTTCACAGGATTCATGTGTTAAGCAAACTGCAGACAAGTATTTTCTCATGTTATTCTTATCTTTCTTAAAGTTTTTCCACAATCTTTAATGTATTTCTGAATCTTAATGCTATAACTAGAATAACATCTCATAATTTGTTTAATTACACTCCGTTTTAACAGTTAGGCATATGATGTTTTCAATTGATATTTAAGTTAAGGAATTCTTAATTGATCCTTAGTTTAGGTTGTTTTCTTGATAATTCAAACCAAAGGATTCTTAATTTCCCTTTGCTTTCGATTACCCTTTATTCCTCGTTTATATCTTGGTTTGAGAATTCTTAATTTCTCTCTCACCCTCATTAAAACCACTTCATCCTCCCTATCCCAAAGATCTACATTTTACTCTGCTAGCTTTCCCTTTGAGCATTCCCTTTAGTGAGTTGATCCAATTCTGGTGCCCTTCTATTGACTCCATAGCCCAATGGTCTAAAGACATGATTCTATCCATCTGTTTTAAGGATCCCACCACCCAATCTTCAATACAAATCAAAAACCCCTAGAACATTTAGAACTAGCTTAAAATCCCAGCAAACAAAGCTAAATCATATAGAGAGAGCCCTATTTGAGCTTAAGTTGGCTAGATCCTATGCCAAAAAGTTGTTTTGTGGTTAACTCGGTCATTTTCTTTCTTCTAATAACTTCTAGAGAAAATTCTGAGTTATAACATACTCCTTGATGTAATTCATGGAGGGTCTAAATAGGAAGCATCGTGAGATTGACACCCAAGTCCTTGAGCTGTGTCAACCGAGTGTTTCCTTCTTTTGACTGCACACATAGGGACCCCTTTGGTAGTGGAATGTCTCAACATTCCAGAGTTTGATCATTGTCCAATATAGTCACACTCGCTTGCTAGAGGCTCTCTTGAATCCTGCTCGCTTGCAGCCGTCCCGTTTGAATTTGCATGTCACACAAATCCTTTTGCACATTCCCCATTGCATGCTGGTACTGTTGTTCAAAATGTTGCCACAGTTACATCATGGTGTCACAGACCTTATCTCTGATTTCATCCAAGTCCCCCTCAGTGAGGAACATTGGATCAACAAGTGTGTGCTTGTTAGATTTTTTCTTTTTTCTAGGTCTGGAAGTTGTCTCATTGGTCCACTTTTGTAGTTTAAAGGGAGTGCTCTGCTCCTTTCCCCCACCTCCTTTGACATCAGATTCTCCTTTTTCCTTAGTGTTCTTGGAAATGGCCTCCTCAACATCAATAGTGGTATGCTTAGCCACCTAGTCTTTCTTAGCATCTGCCTTAGCAACAACTACTTTGGTAGAAACTTCCTTCTTCTACTACACAAATTTCTCTTGATCTGTGGCCTACTCAGCCTCCTTCTACTTCTGCAGTGCTGTGGCCTATGTGGAGGAGCTTTCCCATACCTTTCTTGTACCCACGTCGAGATCTAGTGGTTGCAGACACTCTCCTAGCCATTTCCCCACAATCTCCTATGCATCAGCCCCACTCACCAGTTATGGAAACTTGTACCATGTCTTCTTTGGATCGTTTCTCATGCGGATAGACACATTGAAAAAAGATGCCTTGAACTCTACATAAGCCTCAAATTTCTCAAATAGAGTTGGTGACAGCCTCGGCCTTTAGCTGATCACCATGCAGAGATCCATATCGACTAGCACCCAAAACATCTTAGTTTCCATTACTCTTGTAGGGTACTTCATCGCCCAAAGTGAATTGAACTTTGCGGCTTCTGGTAAGTTAGCTTCATGGGGAGGGAATTGACTATCTTCTAGCAACATCCATGTGACCAACACAATCAATAGTAGTAGCCAAGCATATTGAAATGTATTTCTGTCATCTTGGGCCTCCTAACACTTTACCAAAAACTCCTTGCAGAGGTATTGCACCTAGTTGTACTACACACCCTTAGCACATTGTGCAGCTAATGAAATTACTGGCGCCGGAACTTTGTCTGCACGACATTTCTGCATGAGCTTGCAGGCCAAGATCTGCACGACAAACTATACCACCTTTTCCGTAATGGAGTGGATGGAATATCCATGCGACTTCTTTACTAAGCCAAACTTGCTCTTCATTTGGTCCACGAGTTTCTTTTCTTTGGTTTTTCCTCCAAACACCTCTGCTGGATCCACCCCCTGATGGGGCAACATAGTGATCTGATGGATCAGCATATTGGTAATAGGGATGGGTTCTCCCAACTAGAGACACCCATCATGCACTAAGGTAATAAATTATTGAACACAGACTGTGTTGATGTTTTTCTGCTAAAATGTGGCACGTACAACATATTTAGCAATCTTGCCTTTTTAACCCCCGCGACCCATTTCATTGGCTCCAGTTGCATTACTCTAGTCTCCTCATAGTAAATCTTTGTCAAATACTTATTCGGTGCCAGGTGGGGGAATTTATCATGGTCTTCCAAATCCTAATATTCCATTTTGAGCATAGGAATGCGCCCTAAGAGCGTGCCTTCAAATACCACCTTCTCTGGTAGCAGTGGTGTAGAAACCATAAACTTTGCAGTATCTGGGTTCTTTGGTGCCTTATCTTTGCCTTGTCACAATGGGATATACTTCAGGAGATGAGTCATAAGCTTAGCCTCTTTAGCTTCCATCTCCTTAATTCTGTCGCGAATCTTTTCTTCATCAAGATCCAGGGACTCATGTGGTTGCTTTGAATTATCCATTTTACCCTTTTGGCGAATCTCTTGGGTGTTTTTCCTCAGTGATTGGTGCACTAGAACTTGCTATGATTTAGTTTGTTTCTTCTTAGTGGAAGTCAGCTTAGGCCTAGGTGACCTAGGCATCATTAGAACAGAGGGTGTTGCTTCCATTTCTTGTATGACTTCAGGGGCTGTAGCTTTGAAACTTGTGGCTTCTGTGGGGTTAGTGGGGTCATTCTATCCAAGAAGGCCTTATGGAAAGTTTAAGACACGTTAGCTAGCTCTGGGTGCTTAAAAGGGTCTTACCAATCAGACACATTCATACACTTAAGGCAAGAAATATCACAAGTGATTTTCAAAGAGAAAAGTGTTGTAATGCAGGGAAGCATGCTAGATTTATAGGTGATTTCGAATTCAAATACAACCGTTCCCTCGAAATTTCCATCATAAATTCATTTTTGGCACCTAATTTTCGTAGATTCGCGCCATAAATGCAGCTTACCCACTCTTTTTAATGGAAATTTTTCCATCCAATCATCTATAGTGCATCCAACGACTATTTTTTGACCATGCTGTGTCACACCATCCTGCATGGCACAACTCTCTTGGCACGTTTCTTGCTTCCATTGCGCAACCCCCTTACTTTTGTTTTCCACTTCTTAGGTTTTGTAGTTTATAGTCTCGTACTTCCTTGTAGTTTCCTATCCCGCCATCCTTTAGTCATTGTGTAGGGGAAGGATCCCCTTTATATGACTTTAATTAACTCCCATTGACTCTTCATGGAAACAATTCCCCATTCAACTTTGCGAGTTGAATTGCACCACTAACTGTAATTTCCTTGACTACATAGGGACCTATCCAATGCATTTGAAACTTCCCAGGAAATTTCATGAATTTACTATCATAAAGTAACACTAAATCATTAACCTTGAAGGTGCACAACTTAATATGTCGATCGTGCCAGGCCTTCTCACGCTCCTTTTGCACTTGTAGGTGAAATCCTACTAAAAATCAGTCTTCTTCTAATTCCAGCAACTGCACAAGGTGCTCCTCCATAGTCTCACAATTTTCCATATCATTTAATGCAACAATGTTTAGAATCAGCACAATATACTCCATGGGAATCACAACCTCTATCCCGTAGACCAATGTGAATGGAGTTTGTCCTGTTAACATTTTACACATTGTCCTATATGCCCATAGGACTGCTAGTATGCATACATCCCAATCATTCCTTTTCGTGTTGCAGACCTTTGTCAGTGTGCTCTCCAGAATATTATTGAACACTTCAATATACCATTAGCTTGAGGATGATAGGGCATACTCTTCTAATGATAAACCTAGAATTCTTCAAGATTTAGGAAATGCATACCCCTATCGCTCATTAATATCTTATGACACCCAAACTGAGTCAAGCCTAACTCAAAAAGGAACTTCACAACTGCAACAACGCTACAGTCTTTGACCAGTTGTGCTTCCACCCATCTCATCAAATACTCCATTGTAGTAATAATGTATCGTGTACCCGTATTTTCCCCTGGTAGCTATATCAGACCTACAAAGTTAATCACCCATTTTTCAAATACCTGCAATGAAATTTATGGGTTTAAGGGCAGTTCATCCCATCATGAAGGCTTCCCCATTCTTTGATAAGCGTCGCATACCCTGCAATATGCCTTAGAATCCTTATGCACCGTTGGCCACCACAATCCTGTGCACAGAATCTTATGTGCGATTTCTCTGCCTGCATAGTGTCCTCTCGCCACTCCTCCATGCGCTTCAATGAGGATGTTAGATCGTTCAAACTCTAGAACATATTGACACAGTATTATAGAAAAATAAGCTACACAGACCAGTAATTATGTTCTCCATTATGTAGAATATCCTTCTGGGGTTGTACCAGTGGTTAAGAACTGGATTATGTTTGCAAAGTGATGTGTCCGACACGTACAACAAAGAGCTGCGCATTCGGCAATCCTTATTCCAAACTAGTGGGTTCTTCGCCTATCTCAATTCTAGATAGATGATCTAGTCATACATTCAAGAGACTAGGCTTCATAAACACCTCAAAATCATATTCCTAGAAGAGTAATAACCACCTACAAATCTTTCCCTACAACGCAAGCTTATTGACCAAGTACTTGAGAGCGGAGTGATCTATATACATCTTGAAGTGTGCACCCAACATATAATGTCAAAAAATTTTGTAGCAGATACACCATCGCCAACCTACCCCCCTATGGTCCATCATGATATGGGGAGGGGGTTCTGAAATGAGAATCCACCTATGTGAACCCACTCTAATAGTCGAGAACCTAGAAATATACATAATGAGGAAACATCAAAAAGCATGATGGGGAAGGGCTAGCTGGGGCCCACACTTGATTTGACGTGGCAGTGCCATGTGGCACTTAATGTTACATGGATTAATATGATTGGCTAAACTTTAGAGAAGCATAAATTTAAATACAAGAGCTAGATTTAGATAAAATATATATGTTCAAAAAGTTCTTGATGAGCTAAATGCGATGGTGGTATCAAAAATTAATTCTGAAAACTTTGAAAAAAGAGGATTTTTGTAACACAATCTTCATGGATGAGAAGGTGGTATCAGTGATTATAGTAAGCAAGTAATGTTGTAGGGGATAAAGAAACCTATTAGGATCAGAAAAATATCAATGCTACAAGTGAAAATATGCAGTAGGAAGGGGTGTGTATTGTATCTAATCCAAGTGGCCAGTGACTTAGAAAGAAATGAGACTTGAATATCGAGATTACCACCCAGGAGGGACATTGAATTTACCTTTGAGTTAATACCTAGAGAAGTGTCAGCCTTAAAAGCTTCATATCATATGAGTACACTAGAACTTATGCAGTTGAAGATGTATCTAAAATAAATGTTGGATAAAGGTTACATTAGACCCAATGTGTCACCTTGGGGAGCCCCAACATTATTTGTAAATAAGAATGATGACATGTGATGGTTGTGCATTGATTATTGATAGTTTATTAAAGCTACAATGAAGAACATGTACATGTTACCCAGGATTGATGACTTGTTCTAAAAACTATCAAGAGTTACGGTTTCTCAAAAATAGCTTTGAGGTTTAGATACCATCAGGTTTTGGTTAAGGATGAAGACATCCATAAGGAAACCTTGAGGATGAGATATGGACACTATGAGTTTGTAGTGGTGCCATTTGGGCTCGAAAATGCACTAGCCACATTCATGTGGCTGTTTAATAATGTCCTCAAACCATATTTGGACAAATTTGTATTGGTTTTTGTTGATGACATCCTGGTTTGCTCAAAAACCAAAGAAGAGCATTAAGAACATCTAAAAATAGTGTTGTGATTTCTTAGAAGCATAAGTTGTATGCCAAACTCAACAAGTTTGAATTCTTCCATACACAAGTTCAATACTTGGGGCATGTCATTTCAAAAAAAGGAGTGGTTGTGACCTCAAAATGATCAAGGCCATAGTAGAGTGCCCCACTCCTTGGAATGTCACAGAGATCAGATCCTTCATGGGGTTTGTCAGATATTAATAATGGTTCGTGTAAAAATTGTTAATGATAAGGCATCCAATCACAAACTTACAAAGGAAAAGTGTCAAATTTCAATGGAGATCAAAGTGTGGATTCAATTTGAATAACTTATGAAATTAAGCACATAAGCATGTATTTCAAGAGTAGAAGATCCAAAGAAGGACTTTTAGGTTTGTATAGATGCTTGTAAGGAAGGAATAGGTGGTGTCCTAATGCAAGAAGGATATGTGATTTGTTATGATTCGAGGAAATTAAACGAACATGAGAACAACTATGTTACTCATGAATTAGATCTTGCAACAATAATGCACACATTAAAAATGTGGATGAAAAAATTGCTTGAGAGATAATTTGTTCTAATGTCAGATCATGGAGGGTTGAGATACTTGTTTGACTAGCCCAAGCTAAATTCTAGACAAGCTAGATGGTTGGATTTGATCAGACAATTTTATTTTGAGATAAATCACATTAAATACAAGGAAACAAAGGTAGCAAATGAACTTAGTAGAAGTCTACAAGTAGCTCATTTGGCAGCCATGAGCACTTGTGAAGTTTACATCGAGGAAATAATAAAAGAGGAATTAATTTAGGATGAGCAGTACTAGAATGTGAAGGAATGTTTGCAAAAGGAGCCAAAGGGATCAATGAGAAAGAGATACAAGCTCACTCATGATGGTATGTTGTTATTTAAATATAGAAAGTATGTGCTTGGTGTAGCTAACTTAAGGAATCTCATCATGCATAACTTTCATAAGAGACCGTACTTAAGTCATCTTGATTATAAAAAAATGATAACAACCATAAATAAAATTAATTGTTAGCCAAGAATGAAGAAAGAATTCATTCAATATATTTCTAAGTGTCGAAAATGCCAAAAAGTCAAAGTAGAAAGTAGGCACCCAATAGGATTTCTACAACCAATCCCAATTCTTGAGTGGAAATGGGAATTCAAGTTCATTACGGGATTAATGAAAACGACTAAACAACATGATGCCATTATGATGGTAGTGGACAAGTTGAGTAAGGAAACTCACTTCATAACTATCAATTCCACCCTCAAATCCATTGCTATAGATCAACTATTCATGAATGAAATATTCACATTGTATGGCATACCTATGAAAATCATCTCATATTAGGATGCCATGTTCACTTCTAGGTTTTTGAACCTAGCTAGGTATTTGTACTAATTATCATCCTCAGATAGATGGCCAAAAAGAAAGAGTGAACATAATTTTAGAGGACATGATGAGAATGTATGTCATGCATCATCCAAATAAGTGGGAATATTTTCTACCATTAGTGGATTTTTCATACAGTAATGAGTATTAAGAGTAATTGAATATGAGTTATTTTTAAGCACTGTATGGCCAAGAATGTAACACTCCTATTAGCTGGGATGACCTAGTGAACAAAGTGGTACTTGGACTTGAAATGCTAAAAGAAATGGAGTAAGAAGTAATCATGTTCAAGGATAAATTGAAAGAAACCCAAGATAGGCAAAAGAGTTATGTAGAACATAAAAGAATGCACAAAGAATTGCAAGTGGGAGAGCATGCATATCTTTGTATTTGACCAAGGAAGATATCACTAAAAGAGGGGTCTTGTGCTAAGTTAGAACCTATATTTTGTGGAACATTTCATATTTTGGAAAGAGTGTGGCAAGTGGCTTATATATTGGCCTTACCACCCATAATGAAAGCACTTGATGTTTTACACATTTCTTTGTTTAATAAGTATGTAAATGTTACTAATCATATAGATGACTGTGATGAGACTCATAAATGGGTAATTATATGGGATCATTTTACCTCCTAAACTATTCAAACCAACCATTCTCTTAGCTTATTACATGATTTTCTGATTATATTTATGCTTATAGAGTGAGTTGAGTTAGTTATTGTGCCATGTGGTCTAACATGTATTTAATGCAGATTATTGATGAGTTTCAAGGTCAAAGTCAAGGATCCAATGGAAAAATTGTAGCAATAACTTGAAGTGGACAAAGGAGAGGACTTATAGGAGGGAATAACCCTCATTTATTACTCCTCACCTCGAATTCCCCTTCATTCAGCTCAGAGTACAAGCAATCGAATCATGCACTAGAAGGTAGCTGAGAAAGTGGAGGATGGCTGATGATTATCTCGAGTTTTGGGAGCCAAGCCTCCCTGATTTTAAGGAAGTTGTTGGTAGCTTCACTTGTATAAGTAGAGAGGCCTAGGGCCTCACTAGGGTCAGATTTTTGTTGGATTTTTTCTTATGTAAACTCTGCTCCAACTTCGAGCTTATTATTTTGTGACAATTTCATGTAATCCTGCTATTAATTTGGAAATAAAGATGGAATCATTTTTGAGCTAGCACTGAGTTACCTCAGAGGGCTAAAGCTCTTGGGTTAGGGCCTAATCCAAGTAGCCAAGCTCCTATTTACTTGTATTTCTATGTTTTATTTCATCTTGTAGATTAGGTTGTTGTTAGATGTATTTCTTTTATGGTTAAGAATAGGTTGCTTTTTATGATTCAGTAGTTTGCTTCCATTTGTGTTTTTTATAGTAGATTAAGCAGTGATAAAGAGAAGATTCAAAAGGCTAGAAACAGTGCCTTGGCCTCTCTTCCTCCCTTTGGGACCATGATTTGAGGCAAAGGCCCTCTTGCTACCTCAAATACACAGGTTTTCCTCATTCATATGACTTCTAGTGTTTGCAGCTTTCTAGTAGGTGAATAGTCCAGTTCTACCTTGCTTCAGATCTTCTTCATCATGCTCACTTCTTTATTTGCAATATTCTTCTTTCATGCTTTCCTTTATTGCAGCGTTTCTCAACATTTCCTTTCATAGATCATAGTTTAGACTAGTGTGATGCAAAACTCTGTTTTTCTAGATGCACTCATTTCATTGCTTGTTTGATCTTATTGGTTGACTTTTAGTTCCTCTACAATAGATATCTTCTTATAGTAGGCCAGATTATCATCCATCAAACCCTCAATCTGATCCATGCCCTACAGGTTGCCCAAACCTCACCTCAATTCTGCCTTAGTTTCCTGCACTTTCCATAGAGCTTCTTCCTCTATCCTTGAGTAAACCCAATCATATTCCTCTCTCCCGGTGATCTGTGGTAGACCTTAGGCACCCTAACACCTCATTCCAACATTTATCCACATTTTCCACCCACTCTCACACCCCAAAAATAGTGAAAACGACTCTCGGTCTCCTCCTATAGGCCTCTTGTAGTGGCCCTGTTTTCCTCCTATAGATTTCCTGTGTCCTCCTGTAGATTTTCTTGTAGGATTTATTTTGAAGGCTGAGTGTGGGAAAAGCCTCCAGAAGGCCACTTGATACCTCCTACGACCCATCCACACCATCCTACATCCTCTCAAGTCCCAAAACCACCCTCGAACACCACCTATTTGTTGCCACATTCACACACAATAAATTATATGCATGCCAAATTCACATGAAAATACATAAAAATCCAAAAAGATGTTTTTTTTGCTTATTTACTTCCATAAATATCTTAGGTAGATGTTGTTTACTTCCTTGAGTAGGTAATGGCATTCCTTTCATGGTTCTCGTAATGCTTTTTGCAAAAGTAGGATTAGTTGGTTAATTAGGGTTTACTAGGTTTTCTTTACATTTCAGTCTTTCTCCTTTTTGCAGTTAGAGTAGCATCTGTAGAGTAATCTTTCTCTCCTTTCATCACATATATAGCTTCTTCTAGAATCCATATAAGGTTGCTTGAGCTCCTAGTGATCTTGCACCGAATGACGAAGTGACAACTTGCAGTAATAACTAGTACTTGTGCATATAGCACCAACGCTTCCAAGTTTGTTACGAACTACCAGGTTGATAAGAGTAAAGTAGGTAGCCCAAGAGTTGCAACATTATCGCTGCAATACTGGTTCTCACCAGACTGGTTTATGATATAGGTGGAACTCAAGGGAGAGTTCTAACTAGAACCATTATGCATCCTAGACTAGAGGCATGTCACACTCCAAAATCGAGTAATATAGCAGGTCAAGGTGCAACAGAAGCACTTTGGACCCAATGAAGCCACCTATGATATGACAAAAAGAATAAGGGTACCGTACTTGTTTTTGTTTAATGAATAAGTAGATATAACAATTGTGATTATAAAGCTCACTTTTTTCTTTTGCTTTCTAGTTATAGAAACACCGAGGATGATGTTTCTTTAAGAGGGTGGAGTTTGTAACACTCATGTCATTACTGCCTATTTTTGTAATGGTAAAATTGTGACTATGTAATTCCAACATGGAGGCCATGGCTATTTGAGACATTATGTGTAAATGTAAAATAAATTAAATGTAAGTTTTAATTAGCTGGCCTGAAGAGAGGGATACATGGTTCCAAGTTTGAGGGAGAGAAGAGAAGTGGGAGAGTGGTGGCATAATAGGCTGATACACCACAACATGCATGGAAAGACATGATTGGATGATGAAAGTGTAAACATTTTTTCCCATGATGCAATGGAAGGAGAAGTTGTAGTCTCTCAGGATACAAAGGGCCTTAGGAAAAAAAAGAGGCAAGAAGGAAGAAATGAGTGAAGAGAAGGAAGGAACAATCGAGAAGAGAATTCTGAAAATGTTGAAAAGGAGTGCAAGAGAAATGTTGGAGTTGTAGTTGAGAACTATACTATGATATTTGGGTGTGTTCCCCTATATTGGTTTTTTGAGGCCATTAGACTATGGTGTCCAAGCCTGAATGGCCAATGGGAGGCTCAATGGAGGTTTGAACTATGAGTGATTTCCAAGTAAGCTGACAAACCACTAAGTGCTTGTTGAAAAAGTTGATAAACCACATAGTTCTTGCTAAAGGGGCTAACAAACCATGAAGTTGCTTGTTGTAAGGCTAATAAACCACTAGGAAGGGTAGTTAAATCATTGTCATGCTTGCTGAAATGAGGTGATAAACCACTAAGTGCTTTTTTAGGAAGCTAATAAACCACTTATTTCTAGCTAAGTAAGTTGATAAACCACTTGGATAGGGGGATACAGATTCCTACAATGCTTTCCTTGAAAATACAATTGATAAATCACTTAAATTGTAGATTTAGACTCTTGGAACTAAGCAATTCCTTCGCTGAGGTTTGGGTGAATTCCTTGAGAAAGCATCCACTTAGAATTTAAATCCAAGTCGATGGTAGTCATCTACAAGACAAATTTTGGTATAGTTGGCTTATGGTTGGGTGGGGATTTTAATTCCCTCCTTCAGTTACTGGCCATTTAAAGTTATTTAGACAAGTATAATGGCTTATGCATGAATGAACTATGGGTAATGAAATTGTTTGATACATTATTGGAAAATATATGGTTTAGCATCTCCCATGGAAGGTTGTTGAATTCATTGCATGTTCATGGTGAATGATTTATCTCATATGTCTTGATGGATATGTTGAACCTTTGGTAGTATGTGATGGTTATTATTTTCATAAACTATAGGATTGTTATAGGATTATGTTTGCTTATATGAGGTATCTATATGAACCTTTTATCATAGGTGTTTTACAACCATTTGTTATGTTTATTAGTTGATTGTATCATTTACACACTTACCATTGTAGCCTATTTTACATGTTTTATGTTAAATTAGGATTCAATTGAGTTTTGATAACCAATTGGTTTATGAGTGATGTGATTATCTTGTGGTTTATGCACTCTTGTATAATGTTGTGATATCATGAGGTTTGCTATTTAATGCCTAGTCTTTAGTGATCATGTGAATTATTTCCTTTGAAGCCATCTAATTATGTGGGTGGGATCTGATGTAAAGAAGGCCTTGTTAGTCTCTTTGGATTTTCTTGGACCTAGCATCATTTCTTTGATGGTTTGTTCTCAGTTCTTTACCAGTGTCTCAAAGAAATGGTGCTTTGGTAGAAACACTAGATCCTTAGGGAATTATATTAATTCACTTTGACTCTCTTGTTCTACAAGTCCTTAAATAAATTTGAAGTTTTTCTGGGTGAGACGGTTCTATAAAAGGATATTTTAACTAAATCATATATTGTCTTATTTTTTAAGTGTCATTTATATCCATATATAGGAGAGGGAATATTCCTAAACTCTTCATGGATATATCTGGTGATTTAAACATTTGGAATGAACTTGATGTTATTCTACCAATATTTTGGAAAGTTCACTAGTCATAACTAGAGGTGGTTTATAGGTGCAAGGTATGATTCACCTTCATTCTCAAGAAGTTGAAATTGTATTAAGGATATGGGAAATCTGAACATGTATGAGTTTGTTCACACACAAGGAGCCTTGAATTGATCTAGGACCAAATATAATGTAAAATTATTACATAACGCCAAAAGGACGAACCCATTGGGTCCCACATTGAATCCATGTGGCAATGGGAACGTGGACCCTTAACACTACTATCCACTTCTCTTTCCCGATTAAATATGAACACTGTGAAGCTCTTACCTCAGGTGACATGAATTCGATTTTGGGAAAGCCCCCTTCCTAATGACTTGTCGGGTAGTGTGGAGGCCACATGGGTGCCATGTGACCTTAATACCCACAACAACCTGCTACTAGAGGTTTGAGTGTGTAGTATGGGCATGTCAATGAAGAAGAGGCTAACCCAACCATGTTTTCGATGCAATATCCTATCATCACTTATTGTTGTAACCAATGTGTAGTGTAACCCAGAATGGGTGGTGGAAGTGGGGTGTAAATGGAAAACATCATGAACTTTCCCTTTTATCAAGGCCATCAACTAACAGGTCCATCCATTATGCATCAAAGAACCCTCTGGTAAGAGAATGACTAGATCAATGAACCTTATTCATTCTAGGGCCCCTTGTTTGCTATGAGTTAATGGGGAGGGGGGTTGATGTGCGCATTTTTTCAGAGGGTCCCATTTTTAAAAGTATGCTAGCTATTGGTAATGTGATTGTAGTTAGGGATGATCAATGGCCTAAATTTAACCTACCTCTTAGTCCTTCATGAGATGGGGAGGGGGTCTAAAATGGGAATCCACCTGTGCAAAACAACTCTAGTATTCAAGAACTCAGAAACACATGTAATAGGGAAATGTCACAAAGCACAATGGGGAAGGTCCAGGTGGGGCCTACACTTAAGTTAATGTGGAAGTGCCACATGGGTTCCAAGTGGAACTCAATGCTGGCGTGGCCTAATATGACTGTCTAAACTTTAGAGGAGTATAAATTTCAATATGGGAGTTAGATTGAGATAAAATTTATATCATTAGAAATATCTCAACGAGCTAAATGTGATGGTGTTATCATAATTTAATTCCATAAACTTTGGAAAATGAGTATTTTCGTAACCCCATATTCATAACCGACCTTTGAGTTTTCGTTGATTTGATAAGTAACACCTTTCAGAACTTGAGATATTACAACAGGGTGGGAGAGAATGCTATAACTACATGCAATTAATCAAATACTAATGTGTTGATATTTTACATCTCCTCAATGGTTGATACTTTGACATCGAGTGTAGTAGGAAGAGATCTCAACACCTTTTGATATAGAAAGGAGTCATCCACAATTTCATCAAGACCTCTTATGGTGTCGACTATTTCATCCATCCAAAGGAAAAATTTGGCAATGTATTCATCCTCATTCATCTTCATTGATTCAAATTACATCCTATAAAATTTAAGTGTTTCCTTCTTTACCTTCCTATCACCTACATAGAAACTTGTCAACTTTCATGACTCTAAGAAACTTAAATTCAAGAAAACCACCTAAGATTGCATTGATTCCTTTAGCATTGTGAGAGAAATTCAACTTATCATCTCTTTCAACCAATACATTTGGATTTTTATAGCCATTTTTCACTACATCCAAAGCTTTTGCACTAAGGGACACTATTTAAGTTCTCATCTTACCCTCCAAAATGCATAATTCATTCAAGTGAATGTAGGAGATTTGTTGGTGAAATTTCCATCCCAATTAGCCATTGTCTCATATCTACCTTCTAGTTGTTAGAGTTGCTAAAGGAACCTAGTCTAATACCAATTGTTGGAGACTAGGAAAACACTAAGGGGGGAGAATTATTATTTTAAAATAAAATGATTTAATCAAATAAACATGTTCACCAATGCAACCATGCACCAATCACATAAATTCTTAACATAAGATGTTTACATGGAAACCCATATAGTATAAAACCACAAATTCTTTTTTATTGTGATGTAAATGCAAGCATCAACTTCAAATTACATCAAATTATGTAGGAACCAACCTACATGATGCTTCAATCCCCTTTTATTTGCAAGAACCCACTGGCTGAAAGCACCAACTCCCTGATATTTACAGGAACCAACCCAAAGGATAGTCCAATCCCTTTGATATACAAGCACTTACTTTCTCAACCTATCAGATCCATTATTTCATGCATTTTTAGACTTATATATGAGTCTCTTAATTGAAATATCACTAACACAATTGTTAAATATTAAATATGATTATATTCTTTGATCTTTATGTTAGCACCTAAATCCACCTCAGGCTGAAGGAAGGAAAAATTCAGGGTAACCACAGACCACGCTCAGGCTGTTAGCTAGCCCTACCAGAACATGAGAGGGCTCTCTCCGAGTCACACTCAGTGAGTTGATGAACGAAAAGGACTGAGATGACTTTCAAACGAACTATTTATCTTAGGCTAGTAAGTGGAAATGAAAATAGGGAGTGATTTTTATGAATGACTGCGTTTCTGGGATGTTATGGGACCACTAGACCTTAATGAACAGAGAACTTAACATAAAGGCACATATTATTTCGGGAGGCAAAGTAGGCGGAAAGCATAGCAATTTTAATTTTAAGATATGGCGGAATGGAGAGATTGATTAAGAAGGTGAAAAGGGCATGCAAAACATGAATCCTTTTCAACAGAAGAATGAAACACTGCACATGAAATTTTCCCACGGGTAGAGCAATAGAATTGAATTCTACCTGATCTCATTCGAAAAATTTCACCAGAAATGGATACGAAATGAAACTATGGAACATAACAAAGAAATGGAGAGATTGATTAAGGAGGTGAAAAGGGCATGGACAACATGAATCCTTTTCAACAAAAGAATGAAACACTACACATGAAATTTTCCCACAGGTACAGTAATAAAATTGAATTCTACCTAATCTCATTCGAAAAATTGCACCAAAAATGAATATGAAATGAAACTATGAAACATAACAAAATACATATGAAACATAAGAGACACATTTGCTACACTCACAACCAAATGAATCTCATGAAATAGAGCCACTGCCTTTCATTAATTCTGTGTAAGAATATACAGTGCAGAAACAAAGTTATTTTCCCACAGTCTCCCAGAAGTTACAAGCCAACCCACCCAATTGTTTTGCAAATGGTTTGCATACAATATATAGAATGTGCTATGAAGAGATAGAACGTCCAAGGGTCACAAAATGAAGGTGGAGAGCCAAAAATCAGCTACAGGTGTAGTTTCAAAAACATGAAAAGTGTCTTGGGTGACTCTTTGCCTTCCTTTGCCACTTGTATAACTGACCATATGGAGTGAAAATATTTATAAAACTGTCGCGCTCCTCCTCCTGTGCATCACACTATTTTCAAGGTGACTTTTGGAGAACTTCCTGGTGTCCAAATTGAGCGCAGGATAGCTCATTGGAAATAATGTCCTATCTACTTGTTAACCCCATAATTATTTTTCAATTTGGAGTTCATTTTCCCTATCAAAAATCAAATCTCCCAACACTAGTCGAACTGTGCCAAATGAGGCTGCCTCAAGGCAGAGTGCTGTTACGGTCAACTTTTGAATTCCTTCCTTAACCTCAAATTAAGCTTGTGATAGCTCATTGGAAATACTATCCTATCTACTTTCCAACCCAATAAGAATTTTGCAATTTTGAGTTCATTTTCCCTATCAAAAATCAAATCTCCCAAGACTGGTTGAACTGTGCCAAATGAGGCTGCCTAAAGGCAGAGTGCTGTTACAGTCAACTTTTGAATGCCTTCCTCAACTCCAAATTGATCTCATGATAGGTCATTAGAAAGATACTTATCTATAGTTATCATTTGGATCATAAAGAAAGTAATTTTACCAACTGAGCTAGGAGAAAACTTTATTTTCCCGAGGTCGCTCCAGAGGTGCATCAATTCTCCCAAGGCAATTGTATTTTTGACATTGCTTCAGAACCATAACACCTGTGTAAAAAGTGAAGGATTTTTTTCATCCTTGGTCTGTTGTGGACAAACATGTCTCTCAATTTTCCCAAATTCATCTTTTATTGCTCAGAAACATCATTTTAGTGAAACATATCCCGATGTGTGGGACAAGGGATTTGCCGAAATGAAGTGAAATGAAGGGGATAGGGAGCTTCTAAATTCTTGAAGAAATTTTGGGAACTATGAAGGGATGTTAAAAAGTAGGGGAAAGTGGAATCTCAGAAATTTAGTGAGGGGAAGGGGTCCAAAAAGGTAAAACATAGGCCGAACCATAGAAAATTGCCAGGTTGTAGCAAGAAACTAGGGTTTGTGCGAAAATGAGGGATTTGGGGGATCTCAGTGATGGGAACTATTTGATAAGGTATATTATGGATAGGGGAAGGTGTATGAACATCAGGATACAAGTTTTTCCGATGATTTTACCATCCAAGAGAAATTAGCTTCAAAACCCTAGGAGAGGGAAATGAACCTTGCCTAGGCGCAACTAAAGCATGAACAAGGTGTGAAATGACCCAATGGAACTTGACATGATGATGAAAACCCTCTGAATGATGGTAGAATCAGCTGAATGGTGACATAGAATGTCATTTGGACAACTTTGACAAGGGTAAAATCAAACCCCAGACCTAATGCCTAGTGACCAAATTTTACTTGAAGACTCACTGAAATGATAAAATTTGACCTTGACACCTTAAAATCACTTAAGTAAGAGCATGTTTAATCACTGGAAGAAGGCTGCAAAGAATGACACTAACATTGGCTCCAATGGGGGATGGTAGCTCCTTGGAGGTGCCAATAACAGCAGATCCCTGGAAGAGATAGACAATGCCTTTTGTGCATTGGGCTATGGAGTCCATTATTACGACAAACCAACATGACTCAATTTATTGACTAAAACTTGACTCAAATTGACTCAATGCAAACTGACATGACTAAAAAAACTTGACTCTAACAAACTAACTCAAAACACTAAGAACTGAACTTAAAATTTAAAGCTTGGTGGTAGTGCATGACCACCTTTATTTCTTACAAGACTATATATAATCAAACTATATCAAACTGCCAATGTAACCAAGATTCTTCTGATCAGATCTTCTGGTCAACAATTGATATTGGTAACTGGGCATCCAAAAACATAATTTGCCATGATCTCCTTCATCCTTGAATACTGCAATAATGACCTTCACTACTGTCTACAACAAATCTACCATTGGATCATGAAAAACATGAAGATTTACCTCCTACTGAAGAAACAAGATGTCTTTTTCTTTTGATTATGATCTTCCTTCATAATGTACTTCAGAAGAAGTATGTTCCTAGTCCCCAAAAAATTCTGAACAAGAAGATGAGTGGATTTCCTCTTCAAAGAATACTTCAAAACATGAAACATATGAGGAAGAATGTGAAATGGAATCCATAATGGTCTGGTCGGCTATAGTCTGAATATATTTCTGATCATCTTGACATGATATGATAGCCAGATTCTCATTACATTCATCACATTCATCAATCATGAGAGAAGCAACTTCGGATGATTCTTGAAACCCAACACTAACATTTTTATCATCTACCATAAATTCATCCAGAGAAAGCTTTTCACTTACTTGACTGCAGATCTCATCTTGTTATTTATGAACTAACTGGATTACCTCTTCATGAAGGATTTGTTCTGATGACATGAGAACATTTGGACCCAAAACTTTGTCTTCTTCTATGGACAAATCTAAACCAACCCTTTTTCTTTCATCACTTTCAGTCATATGGACATCTTCAACCTGCTGATCTATAAAGATGTTCATTAGACTATCATCCTTTTCAAAAGAGGAGGAAGTTTCACCAACACTTTGTTTACCATGTGTGCATTGCAAATATGCTTTAGCTTGAGTTGGAACATGACCGTGCAAGAGTTGATCTATCTCGTCTTTAGACAAAGGAGATAAGACCTTTTGTTTCCTTTTGCTCAAAAAGTGATTGTCTTCAATATTTTCAAGCGAAGGAGTATATAAAGTTTCCTCATACTGCTGATCCATTTCATGTAATTCATGTTGACTGTCAAGATGCAAAATTCCTTCATTTTTCACCGTACTACAATCTTGATCATGCTGCAAATTTTCATGATCATCTTTACGCTGCTGAAAGGGAATTTCAAACAAGGCTTCCATGATTTCATCATCAATAAAATTATCATCCTCATAATATTTTTCAAGGCTCTCAATAAAACCATAAGCATGCTTGCAACAGTCATGAACTAGATTCAATGATGGATAATAATCTTTATATCTTTCAATGAACAGGGCATGAAAATCCTTTAGGCTGTAAATACAAGCAGCAGGAAAATTTTCATACCAAGATTGGGCTTCACCTTCAAGAGTGGCCATGAATATCTTCATTAAGAAATCTTCAGGAAAATCAACCTTCAACTTGCGAATATGCATGTGAAACGAACTAGATGTAAAGCAGCATCCTTCTTACCATCATCTTTAAATGTAAGCAGATTCTTTGACCAATATACCTTCGGAATTTTATTTGGAAAGCCTAGAATGTGATCTCGGCTCATGGGAGCGTATCTTCTTGTAATCCATTCCATTTTAAAAAATCTCAAAGCTACTGATCCCTCTGCAGTGGAGTCACTATGAAGCATAGTTTTAAAAAACGACCATTTCGAAACGGAAACAGCTGAGTTTGTCCGTTCCATTGCCCTCTGCAGTGACTCAGTACAAAAAACGGCTCATTTGGTCGAGTCAGCCATGACTCGGCCGAGTCATGAGTCATGGCTGACCCGGCCAACTCGGTCGTTTCCCATACTGACTCAGCCGAGTTACAAACAGCGGCCTGTAACCCACTAAAACAACGATTTAACATTATTTTAATGAAATTTTAAGGGGTTTTCTGATTGGTTTGGACTTCAAGGTGTTTTATGAATAAGATAAATGTTATTTGAGGTCCATTTCCCCCTCCCAAACTCTATTTAACACACTCAAATGCTCTCTACTATTGATATGCTATTCAAATTTCATTTTAATGTTAAATTCTTAAAGTAAAAGTGACATTCTCCTTAATCTTCATTTTCATCCTTTTACTTAAATTTTTAACATTACCATGAAATGACTCAGGATGTTTGAGAGTGGTTTCGACTTCATTGGATTTCATATGGAGAAAGTAGAATTTTAGATTTCATTCAAAATCTAGCAGACTTATAAGTTTTTCAGGATTTCAGGATTGGAGGATTGCAATGTTTCCATTGAATTTTGTCATGTATTAGGGTATGGAACTCATATTTAATCAAGAGCACCAATCCCTCTATGTACCTTGATGTTAGTGACATTGGTTGTCGAAATCATCTGGGATTCTCTCCCAAACCAGGAGCTTCTGAAAATGTCTTTCAAATGAACTATTTATCTTAGGCTAGTAAGTGGAAATGAAAATAAGGAGTGATTTTTATGAATGACTGTGTTTTTGGGATGTTATGGGACCACTGGACCTCAATGAACAGAGAACTTAACATAAAGGCACAGATTATTTCATGAGGCAAGGTAGGAGGAAAGCATAGCAATTTTAATTTTGAGATGTGGTGGAATGGAGAGATTGATTAAGAAGGTGAAAAGGGCATGGAGAACATGAATCCTTTTCAACAGAAGAATGAAACACTGCACATGAAACTTTCCCACAGGTAGAGCAATAGAATTGAATTCTACCTGATCTCATTCGAAAAATTTCACCAGAAATGGATTCGAAATGAAACTATGGAACATAACAAAGAAATGGAAAGATTGATTAAGGAGGTGAAAAGGGCATGGACAACATGAATCCTTTTCAATAGAAGAATGAAACACTGCACATGAAATTTCCCACAGGTAGAGCAATAAATTGAATTCTACCTAATCTCATTCGAAAAATTTCACCAGAAATGAATATGAAATGAAACTATGAAACATAACAAAATACATATGAAACATAAGAGACACATTTGCTACACTCACAACCACATGAATCTCATGAAATAGAGCCACTACCTTTCATTAATTCTCTGTAAGAATATACAATGCAGAAACAAAGTTTCTTTCCCACAGTCTCCCAGAAGTTACAAGCCAACCCACCCAATTGTTTTGCAAATGGTTTGCATACAATATATAGAATGTGCTATGAAGAGATAGAACGTCCAAGGGTCACAAAATGAAGGTGGAGAGCCAAACATCAGCTACAGGTGTAGTGTCACAAACATGACAAGTGGCTTGGGTGACCCTTTTCCTTCCTTTGCCAGTTGTATAACTGACCATATGGAGTGAAAATATTTATAAAACCGTCGCTCTCCTCTTCCTGTGCGTCGCGCTCTTTTCCAGGTGACTTGTGGAGGCCTTCCCGGTGTTCAAATTGAGTGCAGAATAGATCGTTGGAAATCCTATCCTGTCTACCTTCCAACGCTACTGGAATTGTTCAATTTGGAGTTTATTTTCCCTTTCAAAAATCAAATCTCGCAATACTGGTCTAACTGTGCCAAATGAAGCTGCCTCAAGGGAGAGTGATGTTGTGGTCAACTTTTGAATGGCTTCCTAAACCTAAAATTAATATTGAGATATCTCATTGGAAAGCCTGTCTGGTTTAATTTCTAACCCAACCAAAATTTCGCAATTTTGAGTTCATTTTCCCTATCAAAAATCAAATCTCCCAAGACTGGTCGAACTGTGCCAAATGAGGCTGCCTAAAGGTAGAGTGCCATTGCAGTCAACTTTTGAATGCCTTCCGCAACTCCAAATTGAGCTCATGATAGCTAATGGGAAAGCTACTTGTGTCTAGTTATCATTTGGATAATCCAATAAGTCATTGGGCCAACTGAGCTAGGAGAAAACTGGATTTTTCCGAGGTCACTCCAGAGGTGCATCAATTCTCCCAAGGCAATTGTATTTTTGACATTTCTTTAGAACCATAATACCTGTGTAAAAAGTGAAGGAGGTTGTTCTTCCCTTTTTTGTTATGGACTAAAACCTCTCTAAGAGTTCCCAAATTCATCTTTGATTGCTCAGGAACATCATTTGAGTGTAACATATCCCAATGTGTGGGACAAGGGATTTGCTGAAATGAAGCGAAATGAAGTGGATATGGAGCTTCTAAATTCTTGAGGAAATTTTTGGAAGTATGAAGGGATGTTAGGAAGTAGGGGAAAGTGGAATCTCAAAAATTGAGTGAGGGGAAGGGGTCCAAAAAGGAAAAACACAAGCCCAACCATAGAAAATTGCCAGGTTGTAGCAAGAAACTAGGGTTTGTGCGAAAATGAGGGATTTGGGGGATATCTATGATGGGAAGTGTTTGATAAGGTATATTATGGATAGGGGAAGTTGTATGAACATCAAGATACAAGTTTTTCCGATGATTTGACCATCCAAGAGAAATTAGCTTCAAAACCCTAGGAGAGGGAAATGAACCTTGCCTAGGCGCAACTGAAGCATGAACAAGGTGTGAAATGACCCAATGGAACTTGACATGATGATGACAATCCTCTGAATGATGGTAGACTCAGCTGAATAGTGACATAGAATGTCATTTGGACAACTTTGACAAGGGTAAAATCAAACCCCAGACCTAATGCCTAGTGACCAAATTTTACTTGAAGACTCACTGAAATGATAAAATTTGACCTTGACACCTTAAAATCACTTGTGTAAGAGCATGTTTGATCATTGGAAGAAGGCTGCAAAGACTGACACTAACACTTTGTTCTGCAACACCCTCCTTGTCTCTAATTCTATAATTCAATTAAAGTTCCTCACCCAATGATAACATCTCCCTCACTGATCTACTCTTGGATAAAACTTCTTTACTACAATTGAATTCTTAATACATTATATCTACAATTTTAAATATCGCAACAACTCCAAATATTAACTGATATGTACACTCAACCTTTAAACAACACTTAATCTTCCCCTATGTTTCAAATTTTCTCCTCTTTTCTCTACTACTCAACTCCCTCACATCTCTTCATTCTATTCAATTTCTTTATGATTCTACATGTCAACAATAGTTATAACTCTTTGTTTGGCATGGGAATTACACAATCTCACGTAGTCTTTCTACCTTTTATAGAAACAAATCCTTTAATTTTTCTCACTGAGAATTTAATAAATTTGGTCTTTTTAACTAAAATTTGGCACCTAACACCACCAAATTTCCATCTCATAGCCCCTTATTTTCATTCTCCCTAAAGCATATGACCACAGGCCGAGACTAATTTCTTAATCCCCAAGGGAACTTAGCCCTAGACCCATGCAAATTGCCTTAGTGTTAACTGACCAACATTTCTAGATTGTGCCAAGTGATCCAATTGAAATTGATAGAAGATAAGTCACTCCGCCCCCCCCCACCCAACCACCTATCCGAATTTTAATGATGCTCAAATTTGATGGTGGAGAAGTAACATTGAATTCTCCTTTCCTATCCAAAATTTGATGTGAGGGTTCTAGATTTATTTTTCCAATGTTGTTTATTATCCATGAAATGTGGCACCCATTATGTTAGGTTAATCAACCCCATTTAATGTCACTACCTCTATGCATCAATTTCTTATGTATGATAGGCCATTTCATGTCCACATTGCTACCATGAAACAATATACCACTTGTCATGCCACATCACCACTACATCATTGCCACATGTCACTTGGAAAAGGCCCACTTGGCTACCTAAAAAATTCCAAATCCACCTACCACATGTCATGACCATAGGGTTCCACATCATCATTTGTCAACTATCTCTTCCAATTCACCTTTCCATGTCATCTAGGGTCCACCTCCAGTTTTTCACTAGGAAATCTGTTATTCAGCCATCAAAATCATGCCTAGATTGCATCACTTTAAACTAATATTTTTCTTCACTCCTGGAGACTCATTAGAATAAGTTCCATATAGCACTAGAAAGCTCTCTAAGAGGGATATCAAACCAATAAATTTTATTGTTCTTTTGAATGAGTTACTTGCAGAAACAATGCCTTCAAAGATAGGTTGCTAGGCTACACATCCATCAATTAGCAAACACAACAAATTGGACATCCAATACTCATGAAGCACCTAAGACATCAATACAATAATACACATGATGCATGAGGACTTAATAAGATCCCCCTAAACTTGACATCATTTGACATCAATGACAAAAAATGCAAACAAATTCCAACATACTCGACAAAAAGAGCTGAATATATTTTTATGAGGGGCAGGGGTCCATTGATTGGTCTCTGTGTGGGGAAATGAATGAATGATTATAAAAATATTGGTTTACTAATGATGGGGGCATGAGAGGAAAAATTATAATGTGGTAATGTATTCACCAAACCCATAAAGAAATGAGAATGGCTAGGAATCTAAAAAAGTGAGTCAACACAGTGATGAGAAAGAAGTATGAGGCTTAGTAACTCGGATGAAAATTATCATATTCCTAGCCTAAAGGAATAACTATCATGGGCACCAAAAATTTAAGGGATGTGAAGAATGGGGAAACCCATGTGGGTGGAAAAAATATTGGCTAAACTACTTCTAAATGCATGAGGATTGGGCTAATGTTTGATGCATACTAATGAAAAGAGACCCAAAGGATGATGTAAGGGGAATATACAAGTTAATGTAGAGATAGAAAAATGAGTTCCTAGCATGCCATTTTGAAGTACATACCTAAATAGGTGAGATAATTCCCCTATGATATGCACCTTGGATACCATTAAGGGACCTACGCACATGAAACTTAATACCCAAAGTGAAAGTACTAACAATTGTGATGCCCCTCGTATGTCACCCTCCCCCCCCCAATTTTTATATTGTAATAACACTTGATATTATAAGTTAGTATATTTTTATGTAATGGATTGAAGAGTGGGACCACAAATCCATTATCTAAGTGGGAAGAATAAATATTAACCCAAATGGGGTTAGCTAGTACCTTTAATTAATTGTATGGCGCAAATAATAAGAAAAAGAAGAGGAAGAGTCTAAGAGGAACATGAAGAGACACCATGAGGAAATAATAAGAAGGAAAATGCACATTGATGTGGGAGTTGGATCTCTTCTTGGTGAAGTTCATGAGTAAAGATGGAAATAGTTGTGAGTTGAGTGAATGAGATTCCTAGAAAGAGGACATTGTGATCGAACATGCAAGATGATTAAGAGGAAATGGGAATGAGTGTTTGCTAGGGACTGGCTGAGAAACCACTAAAGTTGATAGTTAGGATTGATAAACCACATATAGAAGGGTGCTTTCTGTGAGAGATATGATAAACCACCTAGAGTGCTTGATATGGGCTAATAAACTACTCTTAGAGTTATTGAAACAACTAATAAAACCTATTGTTATGAATTCTATTGTGCTTGACTAGCTGATAGACCACCTAATGTCATATGTATTTCATGTATCATGTGCACTGAATATGGCTCCCTACTAAATCTGTTAAAACAAAATTCCCCTTAGATCGTGGATTTGGCTAGGGGGTGACTATTGTAAATGATTCTTTCTAAAACAGGTCTATGGTTGCATGGAAAATTGAAGTCTCACATTCAAATTTCCCTTTTTCTATATTGTAATAAGATGCACTGGACTAAGAGTTGTGGATCTAAAGAATTTCTATGTGGAAATTGATATGTAGCTCTGAATGATATTGTAGTCTTGTGTAATGTTGGTTCATGATCTTATTAAAATTAATTCTTGAATACTTATGCTTCTTTTTATGAACTTTTGTCATATATCTATGGGATAAATGTCTGAAGTTTCCTATTCACTGTTTATGGAATGACTCCAAATCACAACATGGAATGCCCTCTTTCTTGTGTAGAAATAAAAGGTTGATTCCCTTATTATTTTCCTAAGGAATGGGTTTATTCCTGTGTTTATTCTAAACTTGCAGATTAGTTTAAATTCCTTTGTATGGAAAGAAAGACAATCTGTAATAAAAATATAAAAAGAAATTGAAAGCCTATAGTAAAATAGGTTGGCCATTAGGCCTTATTTTATAGCATGCAAACTCATGAGCGTTAGCCCTATTAACACACACACACACACACACACACATTTATGTAGGTTGTAGGTCGAGATGGGACAAGGTCATGTAAAAATATTAGAAGGGACAACGTAGAACATATATAAATATATGCACCTATGCATCTGTGTATACCCTTGCATACATGACTAAGGTTCGGGCCAAGTATCCATGAAATCTTAGGAGGGATAACTAGTTAGACCACCAACATATTCACATATGTTGTGGCTATGGACGCCTTGGGAAAAGAATTATTATTATACACTTATAAAATATTTGAACTTCATCGAGTGCACGAGAGTTGAAAACCTTAATCCTAGAGGAAATTAGTCTTTGAACCTCATGTTCCCATATGACCAAGTGCCATGATCGAAGATGAGAGCTATTGGTTTCTGAACCATTGATCTCCTAGCAGAGCATGCACCATTGGAGGACCTTGACAATGTGATTTTGTGACATCACCCCGACTTTTAGAGATTGTGAGATCACCTCGGCAAATCCACCTTAGTGAATATGTGTGGAGCTCGAGACAGTACTACTGGGATTTTATACTCGGGATGATGTGGCAAGAGTAGGGCCCCCTCCAATATGTTTTAGCATGGGACGGCGGTGTATGTCAGCCAATGGGGAAAATATTACATGTATGGGCTCAAACATAATCCCAATGATTTAAATGGAAGGCATTCTAGAGTTTTTCAAAGGGGCTTGAAGGGAACATTCTAGTATTTTATTCCCATGATGACATGGTTGTTGGGTGCTAAAAGGTGCCTTTCAAAACTCCTAATTATCCCACATTAATTATCAACATGGGTAAGTCTTTTTATTCCAAGAATGTACACAATATGTGCACGCTATAATCCTAGAGAGTAATGTTTCCTAAATTGCAGTATAGATCTTTAAATACAAAAGTAAACAGAGGCACCTAATAAATTCCAATTGCAATTAAAGAAAACTCAATCTTATAACGAAATCAAATCTTACATCAATTCAAGTACCATCAGCATCAGTTGAGAGTACAGTAGTGATAACTCATCTCTCTTTAACTGATTTAGTCTAAATCAAACCCAGTCTTCAATAAATAATCTAAACAACAATGATATCAATCTGAGAGTTTCAACAACAATAGTTAATACTCTTTACAGTTGATTAAATAAATACAATTCATGATCTAAGTAATTGAATTTGGAATGAGCATAAATCGAATCAAATGATAGTGCTGTAAATCATATAAAGTAGAGATATTTTGTCAATACAAGAAAACAATATACAATGAAGGAAATCAAATCACATAAAACAAGAAAACTATCAAACCATCACACTTGCGAGAATAAAAAATGTATGGCACAAAGGAAGCAGTTAAATCCACCAGAGGTTAGGCCCTTAGCTGCCAGCAAACACTACTAGTTTACTTCAGATAAGGTGAATGAACAACAACCTCAAATTATATATTAATCATTGAACTTGAGTAACATTACAATATGATCATGTTCTCTTGACAACACAAGTCTATAAATTAAATTTACAATTTTAAATAACAGAGATCCATCCCCTTTCCTCCTATCCTATCCTATTCTATTGCTAATTATCTATCTAAGCTCTAATAATCCATCCCATCTCTTTGATCTTTGTTCTGATTTAAATACACAGAGAGAAAAGAGAAGTTACAACCGAGATGATTACAATATGATTCCAATTACAAAATTGGATTGTTCACAACAAATTGATTAGCAAGATTATGTCTAAAATATCTTTCCACTAGTATTTAGCAGGAATAGGTCGAATTTGGTATTGCAACTGAGATAATTTGGAAACCGGCCGCAACAGTGAATCTCAGAAAAATGTCTTTAGAGAACCTCCCATTTATCTTAATACAAACCTAATTTGGAAAAATGACTCATTGCAAAACTAACATGGTCCATTTTGAACAAAACCCATGTTTCAGATTTTCCAGATTCTTCTCCATTTGCCCGAAACGTCCAATGCAAAACAGTCACTTCTTATTCCAACGAATTTCTGAGTTGGCACATTTAATGATGAGCTGCAGATCAAATTTGCAATCTAGAAAATATCTTGGAGGCTAAAATGGTGAGTGAAGTTACAAAAAATTTATTAATAAACCATCATTGGTAAAAACATGCATAATAATCAATTTATTAAAAATAAGGGAGAAACAATAATATTTATCCATAAAAGCATAAATAATTATAAAACGGAATTATATGATAAAGTATGATAAATGACGTGATAAATAATGGTAGAAATGGATGAAATAGGCGTTAAAGAGTGATAATAATAATGGCAAACTAGTTGTCCAACATACCCCCAAACTGAATATATTGCATGTCCTCATGCAACCCAAAGCCTCTGTATTAACTAAGCAATAATAAAACAATTGTTCATCCCAACTCATGAAATGGATGGAACAAATGATTTTTTCCTCAAATAATGAATATTCAATTTTAGCCATGTTGATGAAGGCATAACAATTTTTACATTGACGTTCAAATATATGTATATGAAGTTGCAGCAAAATATGATATAGGTAACAACAAACTCCATTAACCATTTTCTCAAATAATACAAACCATATTTTGCTGAAATTTTGCAAGTAGATTTCTACGATATTAATGCTTCTATGATCCAAAAATCAAATCGTTTTGATGCATGGATCATGAGATATAAACAAAATGGCTGTAGGTGATAGTGCATGATTTCCAAAATTTTATGAACTAATTTAACTTGAAATTATCTAGGTTTGTGTATTTTAATGATACCTCTTTGTTATCGAGAAATCACAAGAATTCAGTTTATAGTTTTAAGGATATACACAAATCAATTTTTGCACTGTATAAAAATGAAATTGTATGCCTTAAATGAAAAATAAAGTAGAAAACATTCATCATGTGTAGCAATTCCTCCCCCAAACTTGAGAACTAGCATGCCCTCATGCAATGCTAGAAAACAAATTGAGGTGGTCACTACCATCTATTGAAATATATGCTTGGTGTAAAACAACATGGAATAAGGGAGGTGTTGAGAATGAATAAGAAGATCAATGGATGATAAAGAATATGAATGGCATGGTCATAATAAATAAATAAATGAAAGGAAAACTCCCCCAAACTAAAAGAATCTATGTCTTTGAAAAATGGGAAGTGGTAAAGATGTGGAATGAATGATGGTAAATAATGCTTAATGGATTTTCATAAAATTCTCCTAAATTCATAATAAATCATAAAATTATGCTATTTTACCTCAAATTTTACCTCCGAAAAGAAAAATGTGGAATGACATGTATGGACTCGCATTTGTTGAAGCTGATGTAGGCTGAGCAGATACTGAAAGTGATGTAAAAGGTGGAATTCAAGCAAGCACATCATGTTTGAACAATTGTTCACGTTCACGAGTTTCTCGAGCCTCTTCTGTTAGTTGCAATACTGTGGTCGTGCTGCGAAAAGAATTATGTCTATACTTGTTGTTCTCTTATAAACAATTCACTATTCGGCATGCATTTTTCTTGAATCCACTGTGTTAGTTTTGAATAGCAATAATGCATGCAACAATTTCAATTAGAAAAACTTTTGTATAAATGCAATACTAATATTTTTCCAAATCATAAAGTTATGGCAGAGTTCAGTAATTATATCACATGCTATTCCATAATGCATACATTCCTCCCTCCAATTGGAAAAGGGATTCCATGACCATAAAGCATATGAAAGGTGTTGAGCTGACGACAAGGCAAGGGAATGAACAATACAACAGTAAATGAAGCAGAGTACACATATCAATGATAGGATGGCAAGAGGTATGGTTATAATGAGAGCAGAATGTGTAAACATAGTTATGAATAAGAGATAGGATGCTTTGGATTGATGATAAGTTATGTAAAAAAGAAAAAGGACAACAATATGCCAAAAAGATGCTTTGCTGACGGTATTCTAGCTGAAAATGATGCGATTGATCATAAAACAATTTCTCATGCGTAAAGGTTCAAAACAAGAAAAATTAAGGAAACAACTTCGCTGATAAAAAGAGGGAATAAGAAAAGGGTATTATAGTAATAATTGACGATAAGATATAACTTAAATACCATAAGTAGAGCTTCTGCTGCCAGTAGGCATCCAAAGCCTCGACAAGGTTGCTTTTTAACCCATATGAGCAAGGATCCTCAATTTATAAATGTAGAGTTCCAGTGATGTTTTACAGAAGAGATCAATGTGCTAGTGTGGTAACCAGATAACCACGTTGCCATTCATTGGGGTGTAGCAAAAGTGATCAGGTTGGCTTGGGATAAGACCTCTTGTTCCAAGGATATTTTGGCTATCCAATGGATCATAACCCTGGTGTGGTGGCCATGGTGGGAATGTAACTTCGATACACCCTTATGAACATGGTAGGCTGGCTCTTAATGAGACCCCCTATCCTCTATCTGTAGGTAAACTTTTGTTGTTATTACACATTTTTATGATAAATAGAGGGAGGCTCAGTACTCCTTAAGAGTAGGGATAGTGGAAGAAGTTGAACATGTCAATAAAAAAAAAATATACCCATAATATCATTTATTATAGATAGAGAAGGTTATAACTAGAAAGAGTTGAACCAACATGGTATAGATGATCAATCATTATCATGTACAACAAAAAAAAATGCAATAAAGTAGTATATAAATAATTGTGTCCCTTTTGAAAAGAATCTATCATCAATTAGCTATTCTATTAAAGATCATAACGTGAATGATATTAACTTGCTTCAATAGAATCCATAATTCTTGTCTTCATAAAAGTAGTGTACTTCATGCCATGAAAGGGAATCAGTAAAATGTGGTTGAGATGAACTAGGAATAATCCCATAAGAGGAAGGAAGGGTTGTTCTCAAAAATACTCCCAAAGTGTTGTTCCCTTGAAGGAACAAGAAAAACACTTGAAAAGGTGTTGTTCCCTTTAGGGAACAACAAAAACACTCGAAAAAGTGTTGTTCCTTGTAGGGAACAACAAAGGAAATTCATGCCAAAAAGTATTATTCCCTATAGGGAACAACAAAAAATGCATACGAAAAGTGTTGTTCCCTACAGGGAATAGCAAAAAATGCACGCAAAAAAGTGTTGTTCCCTGTAGGGAACAATAAAAAATGCACACGAAAAAGTGTTGTTCCCTACAGGGAACAGCAAAAAAATGCACACGAAAAAGTGTTGTTCCCTATAGGCAACAACAAAAAAATGCATGCGAAAAAGTGTTGTTCCCTAGGAAACAACAAAAAAATGCACACTTGCACATGAAAAAGTGTTGTTCCCTATAGGGAACAACAAACAAAATGCACACGAAAAAGTGTTGTTCCCTATAGGGAACAACACATTTTTGTTGCAATGACGACAAATGTTGGGTGCTAAAAGGTGCCTTTTAGAAATCCTAATTATCCCACATTAATTGTCAACCTAGGTAAGTCTTTTTATTCCAAGAGTGTACACAATATGTGCACGCTATAATCCCAGAGAGTAATGTTTCCTAAATTGTAGTATAGATCTTTAAATACAAGGGTAAACAGATGCACCTAATAAATTCCAATTGCAATTAAAGGAAACTCAATCTTCTAACGAAATCAAATCTTACATCAATTCAAGTAACAATAACATCAGTTGAGAGTATAGTAGTGATAACTCATCTCTCTTTAACTGATTTAGTCTAAATCAAACTTAGTCTTTAATAAATAATCTAAATAGCAATGATATCAATCTGAGAGTTTCAACAACGATAGTTAATACTCTTTACAGTTGATTAAATCAATACGATTCACAATCTAAGTAATTAAATCTGGAATGAGCATAAATTGAATCAAATGATAGTGTTGTAAATCATATAAAGAAGAGATATTCTGTCAATACAAGAAAAAAATAAATAATGAAGGAAATCAAATCACATAAAGCAAGAAAACTATCAAACCTCACACTTGTGAGAATCAGAAATGTATGGCACAAAGGAAGTAGTTAAATCCACCAGAGGTTGGACCCTTAGCCACCAGCTAACATTTCTAGTTTACTTCAGATAAGGCGAATGAACAACAACCTCAAATTATATATTAATCATTGAACTTGAGTAACATTACAATATGATCCTGTTTTCTTGACAACACAAGTCTGTAAATTTAATTTACAGTTTGAACCAATAGAGATCCATCCCCTTTACTCCTATCCTATTTTATTCTATCGCTAATTATCTATCTAAGCTCTAATAATCCATCCCATCTCTTTGATCTTCATTCTAATTTAAATACACAGAGAAAAGAGAAGTTACAACCGAGATGATTACAATATGATTCCCACTACAAAATTGGATTGTTCACAACAAATTTATCAGCAAGATCATGTCTAAAATATCTTTCCACTAGCATTCAACAGGAACAAGTCGAATTTGGTATTGCAACTGAGATAATTTGGAAACCGGCTGCAACAACAAATCTCACAAAAACATCTTCAAAGAACCTTCTGTTTCTCTTAATACAGTCTAAATTTGGGAAAACAACTAACTACAAAACTAATATCGTTCATTATGAATAAAACCCATGTTTTGGATTTTCTAGATTCTTCTCCATTTGCTCGAAATGTCCAATGAAAAACTCACTTTATATTCCAACAAATTTCTGAGTTGGCACATTTAATGATGAGTTGGAGATCAAATTTGCGATCTGGAAAATATCTTGGAGGCTAAAATGGTGAATGAAGTTAAAACAAATTTATTAATAAACCATCATTGGTAAAAACATGTATAATAATCAATTTATTAAAAATAAAGGAGAAGAAATAATATCTATCCATATGAGCATAAATAACTAAAAAATAAAATTATATGATAAAGTATGATAAATGATGCGATAAATAATGGTAGAAATGGATGAAATAGGCATTAAAGAGTGATAATAATAATGAAAAACTAGCAGCCCAACAATGGTGTTGTAGGACCATTTATTTATGACCCTATGTGAATAATTAACTGCACCTAGAATATTGATGTGGTGGCATGGATTGACTTCCAATGTGGGGGTGGATTGCATGACTAGAGCTATTACGTCAACATAGGTATCAGAACCTTGATCAGGTAGTGGAACCAAGATCGGGTTGGAGGAGATCATTAATGGGCCTACAAGTTGTGACCCGAGGGTGAGATTAGCCATTGGATGGGGTAGATCTGAGCCATTAAATCCTTCAGGTGGAAACTTGGTGCTCATCCCCATGGAAGTTTTGACCCGAAGGCATCTTCACTACCTGATCTATAGCTTCCAACTACTGATCGATGGTGTGTGGTAGGTGAGGTCGAGGTTCATATGTCACAGGGGTGCATGGGATTACAACTGCCAAGTGGGAAATGCCTTGGATACCCACATGGACACCATGTGGGGACCACATAGGTTCTGTGAGGTAGGCCAAAATGAGTGCAAACGGTCCAAGCCTTGAGGTCTTATATCTTTTGATATGGGAGTCGAATCTAGGAAAATTTTATACCATTGGAAAGGTATTGATGAGATGAATGCAACAATGTTTTCCATTTTAAGTTTTGAAGACTTGAAAAAGATAAAAAAAAATTTAGATCCCATTTCCATAATTGTACTTTGTAGTTCGAGTCATTAGAGTAATTCTCTCCTTGTATGCTTAGTAGGGGCTAAGGATAGTAGGGGATTGTGTTACAAAGTGGTATAAGAGATCTAGGTTCAAAAATTGGACCTGAAAAGGTTCACATGCATACTCTAGATGAATGCTTGATATGCTTGATCTATTATATTTCATTTCTGCTAATAGATGTGTGACGATGTTGAAAGGGGAAAATTGTTGAAATGCATGGTCTCATGGAACTATTGATTGAATATTATTTTTGTGCTATCTAAAATTTGGTGTTTCAGATTAATATAGACCAAGGTGGTGAAAGTTTGTGTTCTTTTTCTTTTCTTTTTGGTTGGCTAACATATATGTGGTTGTAAAAGAAAATTGGAAGACATCAAGATACAATGATAAAGAGAAAGAATGAGCAACATATTTAAATAGTAAGGTGTAAATAGAAACAAACATGACCATGGAGAATAGTTAGTTTGGAAGATGAAAAAATAATATAATCCTAAATTGATGGACACTCTTATAAGCCTAAGAGTTGAAATAAAAATTTGCAAGGTAGATAATTAAAACATTGTTAGAGAGAAAGCATATGTCAATGCTATATTATTGCATAACCTGCCAAACTTGCAAAGATAAAGAAAACATGATATTGGTAATGGCCATCAGGATAAGTATAGGCCTAAGGATAGTTCACTAGAGATCCAAGGGCTTGAGTTGGATAAAATGAAGGCAGAAGGAAACTAATAAAGAAAGAGGCATATACATGTAGAAGGAGGAATAATCTTGTTCAACACACTAGAAAGAGAATCAAGAACCCCTAACAGATCATCAGAATGTGTAAATAGGAGACATTATAATTGAGGAAGAGCATGAGAA
Source organism: Pinus taeda (assembly GCA_000404065.3). Lineage (NCBI taxonomy): Eukaryota > Viridiplantae > Streptophyta > Pinopsida > Pinales > Pinaceae > Pinus > Pinus taeda. The sequence goes on along the minus strand of APFE030928176.1, from coordinate 74,591 downwards.
TTCCCATGCTAGAATAATTCAAGAAAGAAAAACCCCCTACCTTTGATGGAGAAGTAAAGAAAGCAAAATATGTAGAGAATTTTGCTCTTGGGGAATAAAGTATTTTAGATTGCGTGATTATTGTGAGAACATGAAGGCTAGGGTGGTTGTCTTCAGCTTAAATGGAAAAGTTGATATATGGTGGGAGGATTTCAATAAAATTAAAGGCATGAGAGAGAAGGAGCTAACATGGAGGAAGTTTGAAAAGTAATTTTGAGAAAAATACCTATCTAAGAAATATCATGACAATAAAGCCAACGAATTCTTTGAACACAAATTGGGGTAGATGAAACTTGAGGTGTATACCAACAAATTCTTGGAACTACTAAGGTATGCACTTTACACCAAGGATGAGAAGATTAATATCCAGAGGTATTTCAATGAGTTACAATAAGCATAATGAGACATAATAAAATTCAATGAACATAAGACTTTGGAGAAGGTTATTCAAAAGACTAAGTATTTCTATAAATAGTCTAAACATAAGACTAAGGTCTAGATTGACTAGAATAAGAAAGGAAAAGGAGGAGGGAAGAGAAACTTAGGATACGAGAAAGGAGAAAATTACGGAAATTTTAAAACCTCACCAAAAGTGAACATCAACAAAATTCCACAATTGACAAAAATACACCTCATAAATTAGTGAATGAGTAGGGTGAAGGATCTGGGAAAGGGAGTATACAACAATAGGAATGCGGAGAAGTATATTTGTGAAGAAATTGTTCATTATCATAGAAGACTGGAAATAAGTTATATAACATAGAAAAGGAAAAAGCTATGAATGATGTGTCCCATAACATCCCCAAGATATATGTTGCATTCGATAATAGGTAGGCATAACAACACTCAACAATCATTCAAATGGAAATTATGGTAAAAAACTCACTAGTCTCAGTTTTAATTGGCCTAAGATCTAATTTCAGCTATATTAGCCCTAAGATTGAGGAAAAATGTGAATTACAAAATAAAATCCATGAGGAATCATAGCTTGTTCAACTACCCAATAGGAAAAAGAGATAGACAATAGATATGGTTGAGTCTTACCCTGAAGAAATTGGGGGTAATCACTATTGCAGTCAAATTAAATTTGATACCATTGGGGTCATATGATGTGCTGATAGGTATGGATTTTCTAGTAGCCCACAAGGTGAAGGTGGATTGTTTTGACAAAGAACTAGAGTGCCTTAATTATGAAGGCAACCCAATAATATTACCGGGTGTTAATAGGCCAATAAAAGTTAGAATGATCTTAGCGATGCAAGTAAAGTGCTACAATAGAAAAGGTTGTGCCCTTTATGCCACCCAGATAAAAGAGGGAAAAGAGACTAGTGCAAATCCCTTAGAAAATTTCCCAGTGCTAAAACAGTACATAGATTTTTTCTCAGATGAGTTTCTAGGACTACCACCCAATAGAGATATTGATTTCAACATCAAGATGATTTTGGGAACAACAACAACAATGAAATCCCCCTATCATATGAGCACCCCGTAACTCATGGAGTTAAATTTGTAATTGAAGGGATTGATGGAGAAAGGATACATAAAACCCAACATTTCATGACGGGGAGCCTCAACACTATTTGTCAAAAATAAAGATGGAATGTTACATTTGTGCATAGATTATCGAAAGCTAAAAAAATCCATTATGAAAAGTAAGTACCCATTACCCAGAATTGATGATCTATTTGACCAATTGAGAGGAGCTTTTGTGTTTTCCAAGATTTATTTAAGGACTGGATACCACTAGGTTAGAATAAAAGAAGAATACATTCATAAAATTGTGTTCAAGATGAGGTATGGCCAATGTGAATTCATTGCAGTGCCATTCGGGTTTACAAACACTCCAACAATCTTTATGTGCCTTATGAACAATGTGATGTTTCCAACACATAGGAATAGTTAAGTATAACTTGGTCTAGTATAGAGTTAGGTAAAGTGTGTTTCTTTACTATGTACATTTGTAACTTACAATCCGACGGTCACGATATGTAGTGATCCGACGGTTCATTCTCTCCTCGGTATTCCCGACACTTGATCCGTGGCTTGACACCCGATTGGTCCATGAATTCTATTTAAAGCGCATGGAGGGTCATTTGTAGGTTAACCGTGCATGAGAGAAGCTTATGTAAATTTTCATTCTTTTATTAATAAATTCCCTATGGTGGCCACGTTGGCACAGGCCGTGGACTGTTTCCCTCTTTGAGGGTTGTAACCACGTCAAAACACTGGTGTATTGATCTGTGATCTGTTTGTGAGCGGTGTCCTTCTGGTGTTCTGTCTGAGGAACTTACCCTGTAAATTCCTACATGGTATCAGAGCTATTTGAGGGTCGCGTCCGTTGGTGATCCAAATCTGAAGTCGGTAGAACTGCATGCGGCTGTCGTTTCCTAGATCTACTGTTTCTGACTGCTTTCGGGCCGAGAGGACTGCTTTGTTGTGTTCGGAGCATCTGTTCCAGTGAGGAACCCCTTTCGTTTCACGCGAAAAGGTTTCCGGTAGCCCTATCTGCGTCATTTTTAAGATCTGGAGGTATACAGTCTTTATTTGCAGTTTACTGTTATTTTCTCTCTGCTTATTTCGGTTTCGGTTTATTTGTTTTTTTTAACCGGATCTATACCCTTCATTTCTGCGTATGCTCTTTGCCCTGCGACTCTGTGCGATCTGGGCAAATCAGAAACAGAAAGGAAGGATTTTTTTTCTCATGCGTATGCTCTTTTCCCTGCACCTTAGTGTGATCTCGGAAAATCAGAAACATTGAGAAAAAATATTTAGTTTTTCGGCTAAAGCTAATTTTTTTTAAATATTTAGTTTTTTGGGTAAAGCTAACTTCGAGCCATAAGGTTCGTTTTTCTTTGCATGTCCGTGTTGGGTTTTGTGTTTTGTGTTTTGTAGGGAAAAAGAGGTTTCTCAAGGCAAGCACGCAAACCAAAGCCCCCCCTCTCTCTCTCTCTCTCTCTCAAATTTTTTGTATAGATCAATTGGTTCAAAGCTATTTTAAGAGAGTAGAGGTCTTGGGTTCAAATCTCCATTTTGTGGGGGCGTTTTTTTTTTATTCCCGCACATTCGCACACTTTGCCGACAACTTCAACAATTTTTTTT